>CM032233.1:34462500-34625000 GCA_019009955.1 Riptortus pedestris
TGTTCACTCGTTCACAAAAACAAATATGGAACGATGTCACAATCGTGGGCCGTGTTGGGTATGTGTTGAAATATATATATTGTTACGTTTTTATTACCGAAACCAGTAATAAACGTTTTTAATAAGAGTTCTTTTGGATTGCAAAATTAAATACTCGCAAGTTTCACACTTTTTATCTCTGTACAATTTATTTCACAATGCACAATACACTTGGTAATTATTCTTAATTACTACTTACAATATACACTGATAGCGTCACTGTTCTTCAGATTACACAGTCCAACAATTCACTCACGGTCACTGAAATTCACAGAAAGACAGCACTGCACTGTCCTTGACTTCACGGCACTTCACTGTCCTTTACTTCGCGGCACTGCACTGTCCTTTAACACGGCACTAAACTGTTACTTACAGTCACGGCACAACACTGTTCTTCTTCTAAAAACACTTTAGCGCACTGTACTAAGTCGCACTGATGTGACCATCAAGATTGCTGAGCATAAAACTGACTCGCTCGCGGCTGGCCCTTCTTTATATAGCTTGTCGGCATTCAATTCAAAGGGGAATTGTCCTGGACCCCTCGACGCCTTGCTGGAAGGTACTGGTCAGGGACCTAGGAACATTCTGTCGGCTTCTTTGATCTATATCATCAATATCTCTATGTCGTGACTATAAATATTTTTTATTACTTTCTATTTTATTTATATTCCAAACCCTCCGTTGGCGTTGTATAATTTTTTTTTTATGACTTTCTATTTTTTATTTCAATCCCTCCCCCCTTTTTTCCTTCTATTTTCTCCTTCCCATTTTTAAGAGGGGGTTCTCGGCCGTATGCCTTGAAACCTGCGTACCGGTATCACAGAATTCAATTCAACTATTTAAGACAAAATAAATTTTCAAAACAAGCTATTTAAATAAATACTAAGAAGAATGCTATTATTAATTAGACTAAACCTATGGACTATTAAAACAAACAATGTGATAGGTCTATTTAAAAAAAAAAAACTACCATTTCTAATTAACTATTAAATAACAGCATTAAAATGGCTTAGAGAATGGCTCCTGAAGAAGTAGTAGTTAAGCCACGAAACATCTAGGGCAAAGTAAATAAAGTTTGCACGGAAACAAATGTGTTTTATACGCGACCCTTGCCATTAAACTATGATGAACATATATATGATAAAACAATGTATTGCGTTTATCTGAGATTGTAAATTTTAAGACTGTGTCAATTAAGATATTAAGTGCAGCTTTAGAGGGGTGAATCAGTATCCTCACCAGATAAAACTATACGATGTAGTAATGTCTCAGGCAAGGAAAACATAAATTAAATTCGATAGGGAAATAACGAATGCCGTAAGCCACAATACATGAATGACACAATGCTGTAAACAAACAGACGAGAATTGTTTCAGCACTTTACATAACCCTAGCGAAAAAATAAACCCCTGGTTTAACCTTTTTTTAATAATAATAAATATCCCGAGAAGAGACTTTAGGGTATATTTTACTGAAGTGTAGTAATTGTTTTTAAACTTGAACAAAATGATCTTCAGCTTGATAAAAAAAAAAAAATTTAGCATTAGTGAAGTAGCCAGTAATGCTTATCTTAAATTTCTGTGGATATTTCCGGAGTAGGAACTGATTTTTATATATCCTGATATTTCAATTGCGCATGAGAGTCAAACATTCATCTCTTCTAATGAAAAAGACCTGTACACAGTTGATAAAATGTTTTCAAACCAAATAGTTTGTAGGTATGAGAAGGTATAAGCAGATTTCCCACGTGAAGTTTTACAATAGAGAAATCTGCCTAATAACAACTGGAAAAGAAACAAACACTGTGAACGTTGAACAGTATTTAGGAAGTAATAACCCAGTTGTTTCTTGCCCCGGGACACGGTTAACCTATTCACGAGGGACGGATAGTTATGGAAAAGGCCGCCAGAGCTCTCGGCGGAAAGTCCGAACATAGCCTACTGGTTAGACTAAACGCATGAATACAATGCAATTCTCGTTAATATTCAGATACAGAATAATGAATTAGAACAATATTTATAAAATTAATTTGCAAAAAATGATTTTACATTTTCGATCGACGAATGTAACGGATATTTCGAATTTTCGGAATATCTCCTCAAACCCTCCGTGGTCCGATTTCAGCCGTTAACGACTGATCTTTCTTTTGCATAAACGATAAAATCGAGTTCTGTAACGATCAAGAAAAAATTGCGACCGCTAGAGCGGGACAGACAAATATTTACAAACAAATATATATTAGTATATATATTATATTTAACATATATAATATGAATAAGTTTTAAGACTCATTTTCGTCATCTACTAGGTGATCGATGGACATTTTAAGAAAATTTCGAAATCCAGTCAGATACAACTCATAATGATTCCTAAGGCAACTGCAAAGTGAATATTTGAGGATTATGTTTTCGCCGAATTTCCCGAAATCAGCTATTGAGATTGTAATAATAACGCAATTTTCAACAATTGTCCTCAATATCCTTCTGAAATGAAATTAAGTCGGTTCAGAATTATATATATATATATATATATATATATGTGTGTGTGTGTGTGTGTGTGTGTGTGTGTGTGTGTGCGTGTGCGCGCGCGCATGTGCTTGTGTGATTTTATGTGCAGAAACATGTTCAAACTTGACTGATACCACTATACCGGTAGCTAATTTTTTCTTGTTTGGTTTCTTGAGTCACCAACAAATCGATATTATATGTGATTTTTATGTTACAACTAAAGATACAATTGTCATTAACTGTTTCTGTGAAAATCGCCCCCGTTGGGTGCGCTGAACGGGGGGGGGAAGAAGAGATGTTTCGGGTGATGATTGGGCTATGAGAGATCGGATAAATTATGTGTATTAATTTCTTTCTCCGATTATTATGTCAGTCGGTTGTATTATTTAGTCTATTGGACATATTTATGTCTGTCGAAGAATATTTCAGATCCTCTCTTGTCAGACCATTGTTCCAGTAATGTAATTGTGTGCCTTGTATCATATTTCTTTCAGGTGGCTTTTGGAACCAGAATAATCGGTAAAATAATAAAAATTTAAAATGTAAGTCATGTTCTGTTAAAAATATGTTGTTCGATATGGTTGAACATTATTTCCAATAGAGGTAATTTTTATGGCGTTAGATGCTTTTTATATTAGGCCTTAGGTGTAGACAGTTCGTCAATGTTGGTGAAGTTACTTTTTCTGCTGCTGGATGAATGAGAACTTTCTTTCAATAAATCATTTTCACTCTGTAAAACGTTAATATTGGAGTCTCAACCCTTTACTATATGTACCAAATTTAATAGTTCATTAAAATGGATGCGCTTAATTTAGTTCTTGTACTCCAGTACCTGTTCAGTTTGGTACCAATTTTTTGAATTTTATTATATTAAGATTTATTTTACAACGAAATTCAATATTAACATCGTTCGTTCTGCGGTTGCCCCAAAATCGAAAAATCAGACTTCCAAAAAAAACCGAACTTTTTTTTTTTTTGTTTTTTGGTTTTAAAGTTGTTCAAACTATAGTAAAAACCTATTCTATTTGTGGTAATTTTTATGCATTATTATAACGATAATCGTTTTTTTTTTTAACCTGCCGCAACGTATGCGAGTTGTCCGCTCCACGGCAGTGAATGAATTAGTAGGCAAACCTACAAAGCAAACTTTTGTGTGTATTTCGCCCTTACTTACTATGTGCACTGTCGCATTTTTTTTTGTGCGGACATTGCCATACGTTGCATAGGGAGGGATGACTAATACTATTATTAGGTTACAAATGCATATAAAGTAAACATTATAATGGATTAGATTCTATATGAAAATCATATATTGATCCAAAATGTGAACTTATTAGCTGAAAATACACCACTGAACTGAAACTTTCGTTTAGTAATGGGAAATTTCTTTATTCGTAATTGGTTTATGAAAATCCATAAATCGAACCTGTCATACCTCCCTTATTATTATTATTTAATTATTTATTGCCTCGGGCTTCTCGACGGTCTTCACACTGCTGTGACGCATTTATCTGGGCCATCTTAAACTCCAGATGAATTAATTAATGACTATCTCGTTTTGTTGCGCCATTTGAAAACGGATCGCACCACCGTTAACAGTAAATTTCTATTTTATTCTATCCTTTTTTGAGCTTAGCCCCCACTATATCAGACTTGGGTTGCCCTTCCTTAGTCTTTCTCAGAGTACCAGTAAAGACTAGTGTTACCTCTGATCCAGAAGCTACTGATGGCCATAGGTGGACAGGCGTAATTAAAAGTTGGTACAGCTTTTTTCGTAAATGCTCATGGCCTTAGTGGCTCTCGAGATAGTCATCAACCAAATGTCTGACAACTTTATACAAGTTGTCCTTTTTCCCTCCAACTTGTGGATCCCTTGGCCCAGAGGAGACTAACGTCTTCAGCACTAAGACGTCAGGTTGAGTTCAACATATAAAAATCTTTATTCCATATTTGTGGCGATTATTAGCGATATTCTGGCGATATAGGAATAGCCTACCCCTCCAAAGCGATCGGGTACTCGGCCAACTTAAATTCGTTTTTGAAGTGGTAGTACGGTAGTATATCATCTTTCATTCATCTCAACAAAAAAATTTAACAGTGGCCGAATTTTATACAGCGGATCATGCCTCAACGTTCGGGTCTTGTGGTTCTGTGACGAAGTGCAGGGACTTATCAGTATACGGGAGAAACGTGTCTCGTGTCATCATTGTAAGGGAAAGCAGGGGTACTTATAGGGGAATATGGAACCTTCCAATAATGATTGTGAGCACTCTTCATGGAAGAGACAAGTTGTTTCAAAAAAAATTAATAACCCCAAAAAATTTTTGAACTGCAAATAGACTTGGCCAGACGGTGGTCAGACACTACTGAATGCTTGTGAGTGCGGAGGTTCTCCCACTCCAATCCTCAGGTCTCGCTAGAAAACCAGAAATGGTTCGAGGCGACGGCGACGCTCCTCGCAATCGTATGGCGAGGCCCGCTACCTAGGGGAGTGACTCCGGACCTCGCATATGCTGCGAGGCTCCGCAGTGAAGGTGTTAAGAGGATACTCTCAATGAATCGATGTTTACTTTTGTGTTGCAGATTTCATATTGGTTATGAGTTCAAATTTCAGTGGCCATTGAGTTCGAATAAGTGTAAATGGCAGGTTTTCTTGAATAAAAAGACTGAAAATAAAACAACTCCTATTTACCAGAAAAACAAAGATTTTAATTGTTTATTTAGTTTTTAGTGTGGGTGATGTGTATAATAATAAGAGAGAAGTGAATAAAACAATTTAATAAATGTATCAACAATTACAATGTTTTTGGGGCACTTTCGCACGAGACACTCACTGGCTGTTCCTTTGTCCCTCTTGTAACCTCCATGAATAGGTTATGCCCGCAGTGTTGCCAGTAGCCCGCACTCGTTCCCGACTAACTATTAAATTTTAAAGCAGGAGGGCCCCAGGTGACACAGACTTATATAACTGTTACAAGTTATACTAGTTGTCAGCGAAAACTGCCTAATGTCTGCTTCCTATAGGCAAAAGACGAACAATAGTCTAATAACATCTTCGACTAATGCTTTTAAAAGTGATATTCAAGAACTGGAAAAAAAAAATATTAAAACAACCCTCGTATTTTGATGATGACATTCTCCGGAAGACTTAATCCTGGCGACAGTTGTGCCAGAGAGAGAAGACTGTCAGCTGCAGGCGCTGGGGCTGACCCTATACCCCCCTGCCTGGGGAGCTGGAGCATCTGACATTACCAGCCAGCTCGGCAACGATATTAAAAACATGTCACGGTTATTAAAAATTTCATAAACCATCAGGCTAGAGCAGCTCTTCCCCATGCACTGCAATAGGAACAGCGGAAATTCACCAACCCTCCTGCGCTATCCTCTCCTACGGGAAACAAGTCCGTCGCGCAAGGGCTGCGTCAAATAAGCAGATTTCCCATGCTGGCATGAAACACTACTGATATCGCTTCACCACAACTTTCCCTATATCCAAATAAAAATCCGATGAGTAGAAGTGGGTGGTGAATAAAATCCTAATTAATGGCGCCATCATTCAACAAATTTGCTCTAGTAAAGGTCTGTTAAAAACAATATAGGGTATTTAATCTTTGAATAAGACGTTTCATGATTTATTCGCTTAATGTGCTATGACTAAAAGTGAGGGTTTACTGGGTGCTGAAAATTAAAAAAACCCAAATTTCTTTGTTAATATTTAAGATAGAAGCATAGTGTATTGAAAACCATTTATAGAAAATTAAATTTACAACAATATTGGCATAATATCATTTTTTTATCTGACTCATAGCAAGGGAGATATTTTCAATTTTTGATTTTCTCCACCTCCATCAGGGAATCCCCTTCTGTCCGATTCTAGCCGTTAATGAACTTGATCTTTAATTTTCATGAAACACTTATAATTCGTGTTTGGTACCGATCAAACAAATATCTGCTCAAAAATGAATAGGGATATTGGCTGTTTTGTGGTATTTATGGGGCCTTGCATTTTTGTGTTGTTTTTTTAATTATAAATATCATTAATATTTATTAGAAATTATTGTCTTTTCCCCCATTAAAAGTAATTTAATTAAGGTCGATTTAATTAAAATTAATAGGATAAGAAAAAATAACCAATATCCCTATTCATTTTTGAGGAGTATATATATATATACACAGTTTTTAATGGATCACCGACTGGGTAGGAATGATGGACATTAGAAGAAATGTTTCGAACATCTTGTCTTCAGTACAACCTCAATAGCTATGGGAGAAGTGGTGGCGGGACACCTCCAAAGGATCCACGACCAAGGTCTTCTTCCCGACAGTTGCCTTCAGGCTAGAAAGGGAATTGACGTTCACCAACCACTGGATAAGCCAATTCCTGACCGGGCACGGTGATTTTGGAGATTAACTATTTAAATATAAAAAGAAGCGCAGCCCGAGGTTTGATTGCGGGGAGAATAATGAATTGTCGTTGCACATAATGAAGGAATGCACGCTTCCCCTGAACCGTGCGATTTGGTCAGCACCGCAGAAAACTTCCAAGCATTACAAAATTCATTGGAGGAAGAGAAGAAATAAATAAACATATAAACAAATATAACCAATCCTAATCCTATCCCAACAACATTGGCCTAAAGTGGCATTAGTGCAGCTAGCGCTAGGAGCCATATAAAAAAGAAAAAGAAAACCTCAATAGCTGATTTTCATTGAGCTTATAGTGTACACGCTATACAACAGTAGCCATACACCATCACAGTTGCTCCATAATAGGATGGACCCTTATTTCCATCCAAATCCGAAATTGGGCAACATTTTTCAGATTTCAGAAATCAGGTGAATATGCTAAGATCTCAGGAAATGGCTCCTCTGGCAGTGTGAACAAATTGTTTTGTTTTCCGAGGGGAGAGGCGACTCATCTTCCCCCTCCAGGCGAATGGTCCTAAGCCCTGAGACGTAGGGATTCGACTGAGACAAAGCTGGTTTAAGACGAGTGGCCCTCGGGGACCCTTAACCTCGACACCAAACAACCCCAGTCGGCCTACCAGCCGCAATCCCTGAGTCAAGTCAAGATATCCCCCCTTCCACCTAACAAGGTCCTTCTACACCTACCATATTCACAACGGTGCCATAACTCCCTCCCTTCCCCCTGGGCCGCTCCTGTATTTTTGGGTCGTTCGAAAATACCTATGCCCTTCAGCATTACTGTGCTATATTTCATAGCATATCCAGGGAACAAATAACTCATAGGTAGATATTCACTGCTCCAACCAATGATGATAGAGACTAAGGCCTTCATGCTTCTGATTTCTCTTTTCTTTTGGATTAGTGTTCCTTCCATCAATTGACAATTGAGACTGGGTTCCCGTGACCAACAGAATTTATTCTTCTTATAGCTTTTTTAGACCCAATACTCAAATACTCGTTAAACATTTATGGCAAGGGCTACCGATAAGATAGTCGAAAAGAAACTTCCGCTCTGCGAGTCTTAACGAGCTTCCCAGGGAGGAAGGTTCGATTCAAAATGAAAACAAATTAAAATGGCCACATGTCAAGATTTTTATTGTGAAGAAAGATAAATTCATTTCAGTTTAATTAAATGAACTGAATTATTTGTGTTGTAATCTTATTGTTACAGACCTGACCATCGAATGATAATCATCGATGGTTCAAAAACATTGGTTCCCAACCATCGATAGCAAACCATCGATGTTTCTAAACCATTGACCATTGATGTTCATCCCTAAAAAGTCCATCACAAAGGGGCTGCATAAAATAAGCAGATTTTCCACGTGTGCCACGTAATTGCATTTAACTCAAAATTTAAAAGTTCAATAAGAACAATATTTGGTATTTATGCCTCGAATAATGTGTTTCATTATATAACAGCTTATTGTTAATATGGAATGAGTAGGAAGGGGGGGGGTTACTGAAGGCCGAAAACTGTAAAATGCAAGTATCTAGTATTTTTATATAGTGGAAAAATGCATATAACATTATTTATGGAACATTACATTTGCAATAAGATTGGATTTATACAATTTTTCGATTCGATGCATAATAACGGAGATATTAAGAATATTCTTCCCCTTTAAACGCCCCCCCCCTTTCCAACATGTCGGATTTCAGTCATTAACGAATTTGATCTTTCTTTTAACATAAAACGCTTATATATTAAGTTTGGTAAAATTGCGACCGCTAGAGCAGTAACAGACATATATAACATATTCAATTTTGAACGGACCTCATTTACGTCATTTACTAGGTAGGATCGATGGACATTTGAAGAAATCTTTCGAAAATCGCGTCTTGAGTGCAACTTCAATAGCTGATTTCCGTTAAGGGAAATCTTCCAAAATGTGGAAAATGTGTAGATGCTGCATAGCAATGACCACTAATATTGATGATTATTATTTACATTGTTCACATTCTTTTAAATAATGAAGAGAGACTGAGTAGAAAGTGAGTTTATTCATAATGTTTTGAACAACGAATTAGGACCGCTTAACGTTTAGTCTGAGATTCTCAGCAATAGTAAATCGATTGTCCATGTTCCCAGGAAGCTTTAAATTTTAATAAAAGTAAATACGCAAACATGAAATGTAAATGGAAAGGACTTATTTTAGCCTTGGAATAAATAAAATTAACGCCTTTTATTCAGTCTAAATATTTCTCAAGCAATCCTACCTCAGTAATTGTACATAATAATGATGAATGCTATCCATAATTATGATTAGTTTTGCCCACGGTATTTTAACAGCGCTGAATGGTCAGGATATAATTTCTTTTTATACTTCAAGTCTAAAAGTTACACTTTAGTACTTAATATTCAACTATAAACCCTAATCACTGAGACGGGAAATTTAACAGTATATTGCATAGTAAAGCCTTACCAAAAAAAATACCTCTATCATTCAGGCTCTAATCATTTCCCGAGGGAAGCCGGGTACCTTAGCTAGTCGATATATATATATATATATATATATATATATATATATATATATATAATATTATATCAGTCAGATACCCGCTTCGCCGGAATTCATTTGAGGCTGAATGGTGATGGAATTTTTTGCAGGCTTTAATGGCACAATACTTTTGAAATTAACCCCGTCCCAGTGTTTAGGATTGATACCCCCCGTCGGTGCCGGTTGATTTGCAAATAATAGTTTATTTGTTCGATAATTCTTCACAGTCTTCGATATTTTTATTTTTCCTGTATTTTATACTATGTAAATATGGGGAATTCTTATTTCAGGCCCTCCCTTATAATACTCCCCTCCCGTTCGAACCTAAAAATTTTAATATAATTATAATCACAGGAAGAATTAATGCTAATTGATCATTACCGAGTTTTGTTAAGTTCGGTTCAGCCGTTAGTGCCCGACTAAAAGTTTTAAACGTTTATAACTCATTTATACTTAGGTATACGACAAAAAATTGTATATAACTAAAGATACTCCAAAATAAAAAATAAGCAACTTTAGTTATGTTTTTATTTGCAAGGAAAAACCCAATAGGAAACGAAACTATCAGTTTATTATTAATTTCAGGCTTCCCTTATTAACCCACCATACTGCCCCGTACATAGAAAATATTGGTATGACTTATTATAATGAAGGCCTCACTGCTAATACACATACCGAGTTTTATTTAGTTCGGTTGAGTCTTTTTTGGCAAATAATATTGTTGACTCCCGCTATAATTTTTAGCGTATAACGCATTTAAACTTCGGTATACGACAAAAGTGTATATAACAAAAGTTACTCTAAATTACAAAATAAACAACTTTTGTTATGTGCATATTTGCCGAAAAACCAATAGAAAACGAAATATCGATATTTTTAATTTCAGGCTTCCCTTATAACCCCCACTCCTGTTCGTCTCAGAGAAAATTAATATAGCCTAAAGTCTAAGTTGGGTTAGTAGTAATATACATACCAAGTTTCATAAATTGGTTCAGCGTTTATGCGTGAAAAGGTAACAAACAAACAAACAAACAAACAAACAAACATACACGAAAGAAACAAAATGCAGATATGGTGTCTATGACATGTGAAACGAAAAGTTATCGTGAAATTTCGCGAAAAAAATCAATGTACAGACAGAGGTTACAATTTTATATATATATATAGATATATATATACTTGCTCAGATACCCGGCTTTCCCCGGGAATTGATTTGAGGCTGAATGCTGATGGTATTTTTTTGACAAGGCTTTACTTTGCACACTATTTTGACATTTACCCTTCCCAGTGTTTAGGGTTTATACCCGTTGTTGGCATTTGATAATAATAAAATTAATTGTGTATATAACAATAATAAAAGTAAGTGTATATAACACAAGTTTCACTAAATAACAAAATAAACAACTTTTGTTATGTGCATATTTGCCAAAACCCCAATAGGAAACGAAATATCACTATTTTTAATTTCAGGCCTCCCTTATAACCCCCACTCCTGCCCGTCCCTAGAAATGTTAGTATGGCTTATTATAAGGAAGGCGTTAGTGCTAATACATATACCGAGTTTTATTTAATTCAGTTAAGTCTTTTGTGCCAAATACGGGCCGTAAAATTGTTCACTTCCGCTATATGTTTTAGCGTATATCTCGTTTATAATTCGGTATACGACAAATGTGTATATAACAAAAGTTACTCCAAATAACAAAATAAACAACATTTGTTATGTGCATATTTGCCGAAAAACCAATAGGAAACGAAATATCGCTATTTTTAATTTCAGACCTCCCTTACAACCCCCACTCCTGTTCGTCACAGAGAATATTAATATAGCCTAAAGTCTAAGTTGGGTTAGTAGTAATATACATACCAAGTTTCATAAAGTTCGGTTCAGCCGTTTATGCGTGAAAAGGTAACAAACAAACAAACAGACACGAAAGAAACAAAATGCAGTTATGGTGTCAATGATATGTGAAACGAAAATTTATCGTGAAATTTCGCGAAAAAATCAATGTACAGACAGAGGTTACAATTTTATATATATATATATATATATATATATATATATATATATATATATATATATATATATATATATATATATATATATAATAAAATTGTAACATCTGTCTGTAGATTGATTTTTTTCGCAAATATTCACGATAACTTTTCGTTTCACATATCATAGACACCATAACTGCATTTTGTTTCTTTCGTGTTTGTTTGTTTGTTACCTTTTCAAGCATAAACGGCTGAACCGAATTATATGAAACGTGGTTTTCATATTACTACTAACCCAACTTAGACTTTAGGCTATATTAATATTCTCTGAGACGAACAGGAGTGGGGGTTATAAGGGAGGCCTGAAATTAAAAATAGCGATATTTCGTTTCCTATTGGTTTTTCGTCAAATATGAACATAACAAAAGTTGTTTATTTTGTTATTTAGAGTAACTTTTGTAATATTCATTTTTGTCGTATACCTAAGTATAAACGAGATATACGCAAAAACCTGTAACGAATGTGAACAATTTTATTTGAGTCGAAAGACCCAACCGAAATGAATAAAACTCGGTATGTGTATTAGCACTAACGCTTTCATTATAATAAGCCATACTAACATTTCTAGGGACGGGCAGGAGTGGGGGTTGTAAGGGAGGCCTGAATTTAAAATAGCGGTATTTCGTTTTCTATTCGTTTTTCGGCAAATATGAACCTAACAAAAGTTGTTTATTTTGTTATTTAGAGTAACTTTTGTTATATACACTTTTGTCTTATAACAAAGTATAAACGAGATATATACTAAATACTAAAGCAGGAGCCAACAATTTTGTTGGACACTAACGATTGAACCGAACTTAACAAAACTCGGTATGTGAATTAGCAATAATTCTTCCATGATTATAAGCTATATTAAAATTGTTAGGTCCAAACGGGATTGTGGGTTGTGAGGGAAGCCTGAAATGAAAAATTGTGATATTTCGTTTCCTATTAGATTTTTGGCAAACATGCAAATAACAAAAGTAGTTTATTTTTTTATTTAAAGTAACTTTTGTTGCATTCACTTTTTTGGTAAAATGAAGTAAACACGGGATATATGCGAAAACTATAGAGGGAGTCATTAATTTTATTAGTGCTTATTTAAGTGTTTTTAATGAATGTATATTATGACAAATGATTTCATGTTTTAGTCACATATGATAACTCGGCTCACATAATATGATTCGGATTAGTGAGGTTATATATCTCCGCCGCCTCCATCTCTTTTATTCATTTATCCTAGAAAATAACTTTGTTATTTATTTCCAATAGGAATGTAAACTATAAGAGCATTTCCATTATTTAATTTGTATAATGTATTATTTATACAAAGTCATGCTGAATTTGCACAAAGAGTAATAGCGGAAGTTATGGGATCATACTCTTTGGTTCTGCTATTATATTATCTTATTTCCAATATCTTGATGTTATTGAAACAAATAAGTACCATCATAACAATTAGACGTTAATGGTAATGCTATTATGAAAAAAGGAAATATCCATTTAAATTTGATATGATTTAAAGTACTACTTATTTTGCAGGAGGGTTACGTTCTCTTCCCCTCCACTATATTTTTGAATATAAGTGAAATTATTTTTAGGGTAATACTATTATTTAATTCCATCAGGTAGATAAATTATTAAATAATACTTTCAAATCAATATTTTAAGGAAACCTATGGAGATGCTGGAGCGGAAGGAGCCGGAGCCTAAACAGTTAATTGAGTTAACTATTTCCTGTGAAATGATTTCTACTGCGCTCTACTATTAGAATATAATCTAATTACAAAACTATGCTTAAACTATACGAGCTCGGATTGGTTTTTGACAGGAAATAAGTTTCATATAGAGGATATTTAATTTTAATAAATGCTATCCACGATTATGGTTTGAAGTATTCAAAAAGGTGAGTTAAAAAGTGGAGAGAGATAGATCAGGAACACAATTTTATTTATTCTTCAAAATTAAAATTTCTCATCTATAACGTCGCTCGCCTGACCTCACGGAACCAATGATTAGGGCTATTCGTTTATTGAATACAATTTTTTTTTTCTGTAAGCCGCCTGCCTGACCCTCAGGGGAAACAATGCGCCAGACGGAAGTGTTGTAAACATTTAAGCCTTGCCCAAAATAATACTATCATCATTCAGTCTTAAATGATTTCCCGAGCGAAGCCGGGTACCTTAGCTAGTATATATATATAATGGTAACCTTTGTCTGCACATTGCCCCCCCCCCGAAATTTCATGATACATTTTCGTTTCACATGCCATTGACACGGTATCTCCAATTTGTGGCTTTGGTGTCTGTTTGTTTGTTGCCTTTCACGCCAAAACTACCGAACCGAATTTGATGAAACTTGGCCCGTGTAATACTACTATTCTAACTTAAATTTTAGGCTATGTTAATATTTTCAGCTATTGTTGTATAAGGAAGTATAAACATGACACACAATAACAGCTGTAGTTGGAGTCAACAATTTTTTTGGGCACAAAAGTCTGAACCGAACTAAACAAAAATCGGTATGCGAATTAGGATCAACTCCTACATGAAAATAAGTGATATTAACATTTCTATTGGTGAGAAAGTATAAAATGAAAAGTCGGCATAATTCGTTCCGTATTTGGTTCACACAAATGTGCACATAACAAACGTTGTTTCTTTTGATATTTAAAGTAACTTTTATTATAAACATTTTTGTTGTGTAACGCAATATAAACATGATATACACTAAATACTATGACAGGAGACCAATTTTATTTGTACTCATTAAAGTTTATTTGATACAGGCATATTATGACAAATGGTGTAATGTTCTTAGACTTATATGACAGTTCCAAGTATGATTCGGATTAGGGAGATTATAAATTTGTGCCACTCCCCTCCTCATTTGTTATTTATTTTCATTAAAAAATAAATATCAAAGTTAGTTATTTTTTAATAGATATGTAAACTATTAGAGCATTTCGATTATTTAATTTTCATAATGTATTATTTATATAAAGGTATATAGAATTTGCAACATCGTGTGATGGCGAAAGTTGTGGGGAATCAAACTCTTTAATTCTAGTATATATTTATTATTCCCCCCGATATGCTGATGTTATTGAATCATCTATGTACTATCTGTAACTTTTAAACGTTACTAGGTAACGTCATTATGGCAAAAGACATTATGCCTTTAAACTCGATATGATTTAAGGTTGCAGGGAGAGCTATGATCTCTTTCCCTAGCCTCGCTTTGAGAATATAAATTAAACTATTTTTCGGGCTACCACTGTTATTTATTAACAACAGGTATATAAATTACTGGAAAGTGGGAGCTGTTTAATGTTTTGAATAAATAATTTAAGTAAAGCAATGCTTGTAACCACTCAAGCGGGAGCGGAAGTTATTGGGAGCCTAACACAGTTGTGTTAACTTATTTCCTGTGAAATGTTGGAATTGCTTCTTACTCACATTTAATATATATATATATATTTGACTGTTAAAGCTCTAACCGTCGCAATTTTTGTTTGATCCTTTCCAAATTCCATACGTAAGCGTTTTATGTAAAATTAAGAAAAACCTCAATAGCTGATTCCCCCTAACGGAAATCTGTTAATATACAAGTGCACAGAATTTCAGCCCAACCCAATGACTTCTCTGGTCACTATGGAATAACTAGCAGACAGCTAGACAAATTCCTACCAGTCTCGACAGTAGGTCTGGTCGAATATAGGTGTCAGATGGAAGAGGGCTATTGAGGCTATGGTGGAGAAGAGTAAGGATGGTGGTATAGGAGGGCTATAGAGCCTAATATTGACCGAGCGCGGCGAGGGAACCTTCTACAGTTTACATAGCCTCAGCCAGAAAAGTAACTCGCCCCTATTGTGCTCCTTGGTGGTATTTGCACTTCAAACCCCTTACCCCCTACCCCTCCCTCCCACTCCCCGTCTCTTCTTCCCTTTCTCAAAGTTTCCTTCCAATCCCCCCACCCACCCCTGTCCTCTTTCTCCTATACCCCCGCTACAGGAGAGAAACGGCTATATTAAATCGATGTCCTTCCAGATTGCACAGTTAGCACGCCCTAATGTATCTCTACAAAGTCTTTCACACAGGGGCTCCGTAAACTAAGCGGATTTCCCACATCATGTTAGACTCTAGTAATCTAATCTCGCCATACATTACCGAATTTCCCTTAAGAGAAATCAGGTATTGAGGTTGTTCTAATGCGTGATTTTCGGATTCTTCATATGTCCATCCCAAGCGGAACTCAAGGGATTCGTAATCAGAGTTTAACCTAGTGAACAATGAACAGACGTACAACCCCCATTAACAGAGGAGGGCAAGGTATCAGTTGTCTACAGTAGACTAACGGAACTCCTTGCATCAGTCAGTTCACCCGTAGTCAGCCTACCTGTGGCTTAAGAGTCATAACCCTTACTCATCACGAGGTGCTGTCAGATATATACTCGCTAGACTCCGTCACGCAGGGGCTGCGTAAACTAAGCAGATTTCCCACGTAAAGGTATACAATAGAGAAATCTCCATACGAGTGCCGATAGGTACGGAAACGACCGAACTAGCTTTCGGCGGGAAGGAATAGAAGCGACCATAGCTCGTCTGTTACACTTAAAACAATGCAAATATCTCGGTTAATATTCAAAATAGAGAATAAATGTATATTACAATATTTACATTAAATTTAATTTACAATAAGATTGGTTCTATACAATTTTTCGATCCGACGTATAGTAACGGAGATATTTTAAATTATCGAACTCCCCCCCCTTCCACTTGTCCGATTTCAGCCATTAACGAACTTGATCTGTCTTTTTACATAAAACGTTTAAATATCGAGTTTGGTAACGTACAAACAAAATTTGCGACCGCTAGAGCGTTAACAGATATATATATATATATATATATATATATATATATATATATATATATATATATATATATAATTTTGAATGGACCTCATTTTCGTCATCTCCTGGGTAGGATCGATGGACATTTGAAGAAATTTTTCGAAAATCGCGTCATGAGTACGACTTCAATAGCTGATTTCCCTTAAGGGAAATATGCTAAAAGTACCGCGACACTAGCGCTCTTGGGTAACGAAATGATAAACTAGCGTTCACCCTTGGAGGGGATGGAACCTGGAACACAAACAACCCATGATATAAAATAACAAACAATTTTTATCTTTCGCTTCAAAATTAAAAAATACATTTTAATTTTTTCAAACAACAATTTTCCAATATTTTTTATCTACTAATGTTTTTGATAACACTTATTTCATATACGTAATCCTGAGATTATAAAAATAAAAACTGGGAACTATTAGTTACTCTGAATGTTTTTATACCATGCATAAAACAAGACTCCAGAAACTTAATAGTGATAAAAAATTCACATCTAGACGTTTTATGTATTTCCCAATTTCTATTATGGATTTCTACTTTTAAGAATTAGTTGACTTTTAAGCGGAATCTATAGCAACAGACTTCATAAGTGGGTCACACGTTATAGACTCTTCTCTTCAATTGGTTGGGCAGAAGTGTTGAAAGAGCTAGATTTAATTTGCCAGCTTAGTGTAGGTGGGAGGTGGTGGAGCTGGGTTTAATTGCCGTGCAAGGAGGGCTTATAAGTAACAGTACTAAAGTCGAGGGCTATGGAGTGAAGTGTAGTAGAGTGACTGAGTAATCCAGGGTGTCAATCACCCCCCACCCCCTCCCCCGCACCCCTAGCTCCTCTAATCTGATTCCAATCCACCTCCAGCCTGCTTTCCTATCCACTATAATCTCTTCGATTCCGACCAGCCTTCAATACCCTTCCGCCCGGAATGGATCGATTTGAGATTT
Organism: Riptortus pedestris; assembly: GCA_019009955.1. Classification (NCBI taxonomy): domain Eukaryota; kingdom Metazoa; phylum Arthropoda; class Insecta; order Hemiptera; family Alydidae; genus Riptortus; species Riptortus pedestris. The sequence goes on from CM032233.1 coordinate 34,479,897, forward strand.
TGCGCAACACAATTAGCACAACTCCCGATAAAAAGGAATCTTTTTTTTTTTACTCTATTTCCCTTAACCGAAATTGAAATTCACGACACGTTATTTTTAAAAATGTTTTCAAATGTCTGTTGATGCTACCAAAGGAAAAACAAGTCCCTCACGTAGGGGCTGCGTTAACAAAGCACGTTTCCCCATTTCCGCACGTTTCCGCATTTATCTTAAAACGTAAAGTTCAATGAGAACAATATTTGGTATTTAGGGGATTTATAATATAACAGCTTATTGTTATTATGACATGAGTAGGAGTGGGGGTTTACTGAAGGCCGGAAACTAAAAAAATATAATTACCTCGGTTAATAATCAAGATATTGAAAAAAACGTACTTAACAACATTTATGTAACGTTACATATGCAATAAGATTAGTTCTATACAATTTTCCGAGCCGACGAATATTAAAATTTTCGAAATTCCCCCCTCCCCGGTCCAATTTCAGCCTTTAATGAACTTGACACACACACACACACACACACACACACACACACACATATATATATATATATATATATATATATATAGGGGGGAGGGGGGTTTAGAGGGGAGGAATTTCGAAAATTCTCTGATACTATACATCGGATCGATCAATTTTATAGAAACAATCTTATTGCAAATTAAATTTAGTATAAATATTGTTCTTTTCATATTCCCCGTGTAATGAGTATTAACCGAGATATTTTGATTTTATAGTTTTACGCTTTCGGTAAACCCCCACTCCTACTAGTGTTATTAATAAGCTGTTATATCATGAACCATGTCATTATAAGGTTTAATGCCAAATATTGTTTTCAACAAAGCTTTATTATACGACTTACAATCAAATACGTTCGGTTTACCCCCCCCCCCTTCTGATGTTCTTGGATTACTAAAATCACAGTGATTGAGATAGAAATTATTCTTATTTGTCTCAAATTACTCCACTAGCTATAGTAAATAGTTTTCAATAAAATTAACATGTTATATTAATTGTTCATATTTCCGGTATAGACTAATTCTATCTTTTCAGCGCTGCGAAGTTGGATGCCCTGTTTGTTTACAATTCAGAAGCTTTCCGTTGTAGATATTATTAACTTGTAAATTGACTGAATGTTTTCTTATTACCGTTTGTATTTAGTCCCTTAACATTCACGGTGGTGTTACCAGTATGTAGATTTAGATGTTATAAACCTTCCTGTGGGAAATCTGCTGTGGGAAGTTCATGCAGCCCCTGCGTGACGGACTTTTTTTATACTTTTCTTCCTTCTACTAGCGATCAAGGGTGCCTAATCCTGTGCTAGTATGAAAGATGTTATTAAAAGCTTTTCTTCAATCCACACCTAAATATACGGAAAACCTGTTTTTTTATGATTAATTTTCACCTATCTTGAAAATCTCGATAAGAATCCGTCATCCTCTTTCCTGAAGTCTTTAATTCGGGGGGTTCACGATTTGTAGATTTCCTCCATTATTCATTGCATCATTAAAAATCTGCCGTAATGTAACAATTAGAAGACAAGAATTTGAAATATTGTATTACAAAATGGTAGATTTATATTGTTGCGAAAATTAAATACAGGAATAATCCTTCAAAGAGAGAGCCGCGTATTTAGGAAGTGCGATATAGATCAAAGAAGCCGACAGAATGTCCTAGGTCCTACCAGTACCTTCCAGCCAGGCGTCGAGGGGTCCAGACAATTCCCCTTTGATGTATGCCGACAAGCTATATAAAGAAGGGCCAGCCGCGAGGGAGTCAGTTTTATGCTCAGCGATCTTGATGGTCACATCAGTGCTACAGACTTAGTGAAGTGCGGTAAAGTGTTTTTAGAAGAAGAACAGTGTTGTGCCGTGACTGTAAGTAACAGTTTAGTGCCGTGACTGTAAGTACCAGTTTAGTGCCGTGTTTAAGACAGTGCAGTGCCGCGAAGTAAAGGACAGTGAAGTGCCGCGAAGTCAAGGACAGTGCAGTGCCGTCTTGTTGTGAATTTCAGTGACCGTGAGTGAATTGTTGGACTGTATAATCTGAAGAACAGTGACGCTATCAGTGTATACTGTAAGTACTAATTAAGAATAATTACCAAGTGTATTGTGCATTGTGAAATAAATTGTGCAGTGATAAAAACTGTGAAACTTGCGAGTATTTAATTTTGCAGTCCAAAAGAACTCTTATTAAAAACGTTTATTACTGGTTTTGGTAATAAAACGTAACAATATTGATGGCAGAAGCCTGTATTTTCATTTCCCACTCTACTTCTGGTTTCACATATTTCCTCTACATAGTAACCCTATTTTTCTGCACATCCTATGCATATTTGCATTATATGTGCATTTTGTCAAAACTTTTAACAATTTTTTATATAATAATATATATAAATATTAAAAATGTAAATAAGATTATGAAAATTAAACTTGACAAATTAAAACAAAAAACATTAAATAGAACAATTCAGGAATACAATTAAATAACCAACAAAAAAATTACATAATGTTAATACTATATTATCTTTTCCTCTCTCAGCTTAAGAATATCACAGGCTATTGCTTTTAATAAATTTAGGAGTTTTGAAAATAAAATATCGGGACTGATAGGCCATGCCTCTACTTCCGGTTGTATTGTCGGTAATATGAGGATGGTAAAATGGGAATTTTTTATTTCTTCTAATTAGTCAGTTATAAAATGAATTACATTTCTCGAATTTGAAAGTAGCCCTTATTTTTCCCGTCCATATATTCCTATATCTAATATATGTGTATGCAAATCTCAAGTACCCTATTATTATCAGTGAGAATATCAATCATCTTCACTGATAGATATACAGTCTTATTAAATAATCTTCTAAGTTCCTGATAATAAAAATACAATAAAAAATAGGGAAAATACTGTTATGGCAGTAGTGATTATGATGATAGTTTAAAAAACTATTTTTTAGGAAGATCTATATCGGTTAATAATCAAGACATTGCAAAAACGTACATAACAACATTTATGGAACATTGCATTTGCAATAAGATTGGTACTATACAATCTTTCGATCCGACGGATAATAATGAACATATTAAGAATTATCGAAATTAAAGAGGTTTATTTGAGCTTTCTCAATCACGTCCGAATAAACAGAACCCCATATTTCTGATACATACTTTCATTAAGTGCATTTGATGATCGATTAAAAAACTATTTCTTAGGAAGATAGGGTTGGGTAATATGTATTACTTAGCTTGGGTTATTCTTTTGGTGGATTAGAATACTTTATAGGAGCCACACGGAGTCGACCATATCTTTTTGTTTCAAAATGCTATCTTCTACTAATTGCTCCTTTATACAATTTTCTTGTCTCATTACGTGCTATAACTTTACTCTAATCTTTCGATTACATAATTCACTAGAACTTCTTACGATTTGAGATCTAAGTTCGGACCATTTAAAATTATCTGCCATGATCATTAAAGAATGCAGGTAACTTCCTTATCTCAGCTCAGAAGTAAATTATATTTTTCCGTTTTATCTTATAATTGCAATGCCACTTTCCTTTTATCATTATTAAATTTCCAGTGTTATTTTTAATATAGTGGGTTTTCCAAATGGAGCAATTCTTATTCACGGTATCTATTTTATGGGACAATTTTCTTCTGTTCTGTCAGTTATGATAAAATAGATGTTTATACAAATAGTCTTAGAATATAAGATTATGATTTTTCTTTTAAGGGTTATTAATTTTTCTTTTTTATCGCCGTGTTTACTTTTCTGTTACACTTTACTTTCTATTTAGTTGCTGGAATGTTTTTCTTGCAGGACCTGAGGCCCTGATATCACATCTGGTAAATTCATACATTACGGATATTTCCCTCTTCCACATATTTCTTGTTTTCTGTATTGATTCATTATTATGTGTTGAATCCTGCATTATTCGTAAATACTCGTAACCGCTCCCTGTTGGTATACTCATTTTTAGCAGATTTCCCTTAAGGGAAATCAGCTATTGAGGTTGTACTCATGACGCGATTTTTGAAAACTTTCTTCAAATGTCCATCGATCCTACCCAGGAGATGACGAAAATGAGGTCCGTTCAAAATTATATATATATGTCTATTACCGCTCTAGCGGTCGGAATTTATGTTTGATCGTTACCAAACTCGATATTTAAACGTTTTATGTAGAAAGACATATAAATCGGACCTGTGGGTGGGGGGGGGTGGTTTAGAGGGGAGGATTTTCGAAAATTCGAAATATCTCCAATACTATACGTCTGATCGAAACATTGTATAGAACCAATCTTATTGCAAATTAAATTTACTACATTTATTGTTATATACATTTATTATCTATCTTGAATATTAACCGAGATATATGCATTTTTATTAAATGTGGGCGGATAACGGACGAGGGAGTTTCCCCGCCAAAAGCTAGTTCGGCCTTTTCCGTAACAGTTTGGCTCTCGTATGGAGATTTCTCCATTGTATAACTTTACGTGGGAAATCTGCTTAGTTTACGCAGCCCCTGCGTGTCGGACTTTTTTATTAATAATATTATGTCTTCAAGAAAGAATTAACATACCGTTGAAATGTGAACTAAATTCAATCTTAGTTGAAGGTGAAAGGTTAAAAGGGGATTAAACAAATGGCTTTTGTATCCAAGAGACTGGCTAACTTTGCTCGTGAATGAGTATTAATACCCGATGGGACGCCCTTGGGTGAATTTCCTCTTTACGTTGAAGGTGAAATAGCGGAAGTTCAACACACGAAATGTCTTCAACTTACACCTGTCTTATTTTTCACTCAATATTTACACAAATCACCCAGTAGCCCAAAAAATAAAACATGAGCTTATCAGTCTAGATAAACACGCTACATTCTACCGGTTGCCAGGACACGACAACTTAGGACTGAATGAGCAACTAAAAAGCAGCTGAAAAAATTGAATATGAACAACTAGATGTATTACATGAATACATTTCAAGGCAAACAAAACACCTTACCTTAGATGCATGGCAAACCGACTGTAATAACACAAGTACTGACATCAAACTACTAACTATAAAGAACACTATTTGCATGAGGCCATCAAGTTTCAGAAACTCTAGGAGAGAAGAAGTAGGTCTCTCGAGACTTAGAATCGGCCACACCAAATTAACACACTCATACTTAATGACAAAGACTAACAGGCCTACTTGCTCGACTGGTAACATTCCTTTGACGATAACACATATGCTAACAGAATGCTGAAAACGACAACACCAGGACTTCCCCTGCGACTTACAAGAACTTTTGTTAATCCATTAACAACATATTCTCATACCTACACAAAATTCAAATATATGACAAAATTTAACTATACAAATTAAGTCTGTGGTGTGCAACAAGATTTCAAATTATATGCATTAATTGTATCAGATGCGTTTGTGCACATTTATATGTTTACCCTGAAGGAGAAAATTACGACAATTATTTATAAAAGTAACATTTTCAGCCATTCACTTCCTATTAATCATCCACAAACTATGCTCAACACCAATAATTTTATTTTTATTTTTTTTTTAATGTTCACTTATAAAATGTTTATCTATTTCATTGATTACATCGATACACTAATATTATTAACAGTATGCAAAATTGACAACAGAAAAATGGTCCTGGATCGATTTCCAGAAAACTAAGAATAAAGTCCCCCTCCCCCTCTCCATAATGATTTTAATAATGTGGTTTAATTCTTTAAATACTTTTTGTTTGTCAAGTTTCTCAAAGTCCCTATTTTGGTATGAGAATAGACAAGGAACGATATACTAGTTCGTATGAGTGTACTAGATTATAAATATCTATAGTTACTCTATAACAAATATCTATAGTTCCTCTATTATAAATATCTATAGGTACTCTATAATGAATATCTATAATTACTGTATATTAAATATCTATAGTTACTCTACAATAAATATCTATAGTTACTCTATTATAAATATCTACAGTTCCTCTATTATAAATATCTATAGGTACTTTACAATAAATATCTATAGTTACTCTATAATAAATATCTATAGTTACTGTATAATAAATATTTATATTTACTCTATAATAAATATCTATAGTTACTCAATAATAAATGTCTACAGTTACTCAATAATAAATATTTATAGTCACTCTATAACAAATCTCTATAATTACTCTACTATGAAAATCTATAGTTACTAAATAATAAATATCTATAGTTCCTCTATAATAAATATCTATACTCACTGTATCATAAATATCTATAGTTACTCTATAATAAATATCTACAGTTACTCTATAACAAATATCTACAGTTCCTCTATTATAAATATCTATAGGTACTTTACAATAAATATCTATAGTTACTAAATAATAAATATCTATAGTTCCTCTATAATAAATATCTATAGTTCCTCTATAATAAATATCTATAGTCACTCTATCATAAATATCTATAATTACTGTATATTAAATATATACAGTTACTCCATAACATACATCTATAGTTACTCAATAACAAATATCTATAGTTACTCTATAATAAATATCTATAGTTACTCTATAATAAATATCTATAGTTACTCTATAATAAATATCTATAGTTCCTCTATGATAAATATCTATAGGTACTCTATAATGAATATCTATAATTACTGTATATTAAATATCTATAGTCACTCTATAACAAATATCTATAGTTACTCAATAACAAATATCTATAGTTACTCTATAATAAATATCTATAGTTACTCTATAATAAATATCTATAGTTACTCTATAATAAATATCTATAGTTACTCTATAATAAATATCTATAGTTACTCTAAGATGGCTACTTACTGGTTTTGACCAAGGAATGGAATACACTCGCTTTGGTGTTGAATGAATCTACTTGATGCCTTCATAGCAGAGAGAGGATGTTCGTTAGGCAATTCATGCAATATGCAAGCGGGAATTAATGAATGCCCTTGTGACCCTCTACCCTAGTGTCTTGCCTCAAATCTTGGGGACTTCCCTATTCACAGGATGAGTTTACAAAGCCACGTGCTCGAATATGACACGCTGTTGATCTCATCTCACAATCCATTAACTCGTAGAAAGAAGCCTATGCACTTACGCGTACTTTTAGGGAAGGCCGATACCAAAATAAAAGTCAGTCACGCAGGGGCTGCGTAAACTAAGCAGATTTCCCGCGTGAAGTTTAACAATAGATAAATCTACATACCGGTAGCACAACATCACCTTGAATATTAAGCATGAATACAAACTATAATAAGAAACCTCCCGACGGAAAGCTTCTGGTATGTAAACAAACAGTTCTGCCTACTTACCAGAAAGAAAAACAATTACTGTAATATATCTTAATATAACGTATTAATTTGATTGAAAACTATTTACTATATCTAGTACTGTAATTTATAATGAATCAAAATAATTTTTATCTCAATCAATCAAATTTAAGGAGCCCAAAAAGGGGGGGGGGTTCACCAGAACATATTTGCATCTATCCCGTATAATAAATGTCTCTTGAAATCGATATTTGGTATCTATGCTTCGAATGATGTGGTTTATTACACAACCGATTATTGATTATTTAAGATGAATAGAAGTGGGGGTTTGCTGAAGGCTGAAAACTGAAAAATGGAAATATCTCAGTTAATATTGAAGATAGAGAATAAATGTATATAATAATATTTATAGTAAATTAATTTGCAATAAGATTGGTTCTATACAAGTTATAGTAACGGAGATATTTCGAATTTTCGAAAATCCCCCCTCCCACTGGCCCGATTTCAGACATTAACGAACTGGATCATTCTTTTTTCATAAAACGAGTAAATATCGAGTTTCGTAACGATCAAACACAAATTAAGACCGCTAGAGCGTTAACAGACATCTATATATATATATATATATATATATATATATATATATATATATATATATATATATATAAAAACACACACACACACACATATATATATATATATATATATACATACACACACACACACACACACACACACACATATATATATATATATATATATATATATAAAATTGTAACCTCAGCCTGTGCATTGATTTTTTTTTTCGCGAAATTTAACGATATCTTTTCGTTTCACATGTCATAGACACCATAACTGCATTTTGTTTCTTTGGTGTCTGTTTGTTTATTTGTTACCTTTTCACGCATAAACGGCTGAACCGAATTTTATGAAACTTGGTATTTATATTACTACTAGTCCAACTTAGACGTTAGGCTATATTAATATTCTCTAAGACAAACAGGAGTGGGGGTTATAAGGGAGGCCTGAAATTAAAAATAGCGATATTTCGTTTCCTATCGCGTTCTATATTTAGAGTAACTTTTTTTATATACACTTTCGTCGTATACCGAAGTATAAATGAGTTATACGCTAAAAAGTATAGCGGGAGTCAATAATTTTATTTGGCACAAAAGACCTAACCAAATCAATTACGCTCGGTATTTGTATTAGCACGCTTTCATTATAACAAGCCATACCAACATTTCTAGGGACGGGCAGGAGTGGGGGTTATAAGGGAGGCCTGAAATAAAAATTCGCAATATTTCATTTTCTATTTGTTTTTCGACACATATGCACATAACAAAAGTTGTTTACTTTGTTATTTAGATTAACTTTTGTTTTATACATTTCCCCAGGAACAATGTGTGGAGCAAGTAATTTCCGTATAATATTGATCATCAATTCTTTGCAATATGAACTACCAGGTATCTCACCTGGAAAAATGTATTCAAATCTATGTTAATATTTTAGCCTTAGTAATTCAAAGCTATGCATAATGCACAGGAGACGGGAAATATGACAATATGGAGGACAGTGAAGTCTTACATAAAAAATTAATTTTTTAATTAAAAAATCCACAGCAAAGACGGGTATAAACCCTAAACACTGGGAGGGGTAAATGCAAAAATACCATCACCATTCAGCCTCAAATGAATTCCCGGGCGAAGCCGGGTATCTGAGCTAGTATATATATAATTTTGAACGGACCTCAATTTCGTCATCTCCTGGGTAGGATTGATGGACATTTGAAGAAAGTTTTTGAAAATCGCGTCACGAGTACGACCTCAATAATTGATTTCCCTTAAGAGAAATCTGCTAATAACATATAACCTAGGACGACCTGCACTAAGACGTGATATATCAGCTTATCGTATATATGAGATGACTAAGAGTGGGGGTTTGCTGAATACTGAAAACTAAAGAATGCAAATATGGTGGATAATATTCAAGGCATAGACATCATGTATAGAACAACATTTATAGATAGTTACGAGACGAATGGTAATATATAATTTATCAATACGACTCATAATAAAAGGGGATGTTTCCAATTTTTTATTTATCCCCTTTAAACCTCATTCCCCTTGTCCGTTAAAAAACTTCATCTATGACTATATGCGACAGTTCGTAAAATGGCTCGTATCTTATTTTGTTGGCCACTTAATTTTCAACAATAGTTATATGATATATGTCCGACTAATAGTATATCCACTTGGAGCATCTGAGCCATTGTTCAAGTTTAAGCTGCAGCTTAAATTTCAAGCCCTGCGTACATAGGCTTCTTGTAAAAAAGGTCTGTCACGCAGGGGCTGCATTAACTAAGTAGATTTCCCACTTGCGTCACGTATTTGCATGTACCTCGCGACGTAAAAGCTCAATCAGAACAATATTTGTAATTTAGGCGTCAAATAAAGTGCTACATAATATAACAACATATTGCATTAGTAGGTGTGGGGGTTTACTGAAGGCCGAAAACTAAAAAACGCAAATATTTTGGTTAATATTAAAGATAATGAAAAAAGTGATACATAACAACATTTATAGAACATTACATTTGTAATAAGGTTGTTTCTGTACAATGTTTCCTTCTGACGCATAATAACGGAGATATTAGGAATTCACGAAATTCCTCCCCCCCTTCCCCCAGTCCAATTTCAGCCTTTAACAAACTCGATCTTTCTTTTTACATAAAACACTTATAGATCGAGTTTCATAACGATTAAACAAAATTGCGACCACTAGAAAAGTAACTTACAAATACACACACACACGCACCGTCCGATTTCAGTCATTAATGAACTTGATCTTTCTTTTTACGTGAAACGTTTAAATATTTTGGAGTTTGGTAACGATTAATGAAACATTGCGACTTCTAGAGCAATAACAGACAAATATATACATACATATATATATATATATATATATATATATATATATATATATAATTTTGAACAGACCTCATTTTCGTCATCTACTAGGTAGGATCGATGGACATTTGAAGAAAATTTTCGCAATAGCTGATTTCTCTTAAGGGAAATCTGTTAAAATGCAGTATTTGTAGTGTCTGATACGTAGCATGTCAAGTATGTGGGAAATATGCTTAGTTTATTCAGGCACCGCGTGTCGGCCATATTTTTCATTTTACACTTACACGTACTTTAAAGAGTTATGGACTAGCTATTAAAATGAATCCTTTGAGGGATAAAACCAATCCCTGTAATGTGAAAACCCATAATTATATATACAATTGACTTTTGAAGGGAATAGCCCCTGAGGGAGCAATCGGAGGTTGGGTACAACTGAGCTTGGGAATTAACACCTTCTTCGTTTATGATGGCTATTTGTATGGAAATGTCTTTGTAAGTTTGGCAAAGGGTAGTAAGGCCCATAGTAGAGCCGTAACTGATTATTCTGCCCACCCTCCACTGATATCCATTCCCAGTAATAACTTGACACCTACATAAAAATTTTGAGAAACTATAGCGCTTAACTTATAATTTTAACAGAAAAATCGTTCATCGGTAACCTGCTTTGAAAGATAAACTTAATGTTGACCAGTTCTAAAAAATTTCAGCATTAAAGGAAATCAGGTTTCGAGGTTGTACAAGTAACAAGATTTAGGAAACCGTCTTCAAATATCTACTTGCCCTAGGAGATGACGAAACTGACATAATAAGAATGATTTTATATTTTTCTAGGTTTAAGATTTTTAGAAATTCCCCCTTCTAACCCTCACCCCCTCCCACTGGAGGGATTTCAGCTGTTAGCGAACTTGATCTTTAGTTTTGCATAAAGTGTTAAAATATCCAGTTAAGTAACGATCAAATAAAAATAGCGACCGCTAAAGCGTTAACAGAATATATATATATTTGACCTCACTTTCGTTATCTCCTAGATTGGATCGATGGGCATTTGAGTAAATTTTTCAATAGGTGCCAGTTCGATCCCCGCCAAGGGAGATCATTAGTTCACGAGTTCGCTAACAGGGAGCGCTAGTGTCGCAGAGCTTATGTATAATCGGGAGTCTAAAGAGTATGTACATCTTACAGACTCTCGGGACTAAGGATTATTATTCTCTTAGATCCCCTAAACAGGCACACTGACAGTGTGAACTGGCCACAGACTCTCCGGATAAATTGAGGCACTTCAACCTACTGGAGAAACTCATTCCAGGTCTGAGATTTGGGTGGCTAAGGATTTTAAAGGTGTGTGTGTATATATATATATATATATATATATATATATATATATATATATATATATATGTGTGTGTGTGTGTGTGTATATCGTATTGGGTACAAGAAGTACTCAATCTATCAAAAACATGAATATATTTTTGATATGGTGACATTTTGACTTATACTGTAACCATCAACGAGTAAAGTATCTTCCTGCGCTTCTTGAAAATTTGTAGCTCTGAAGAAGGATTCCAAAGGAGTCCGAAACTGTCAGTATCAGAAATATATTCATCTTTTTGATAGATTTAGTACTTCATGCAGCCGATACCCGGCTATCCAGTACATCAATACTTCCTTTATTTTATAGAAAGAAGTAGAGTCCGTTACGTTGCGCAAACTAAACACATTTCCCACATCATCAGACATTCTATTCTCTATTTATCCCATAACATGAGGCCTATGTAAAAAAAAAAACATTTAAACAGGGCGAGGTGTTTATTAATCCAGTTGCATAAAAAAAAATGTATGTGGGTAGAAGTGGAACTTTTACTAAGGGCTGGAAATCAAACAATACAAATAGCTCAGCTAATATTCAAGTCAGAGATAAACTATATATAACAAGAATGTTAGAAAATTGCATTTCTAACAAGCTTCCACCATCTCATGGGATTTTTCTTTTTGGAGAGAAGACATCAGTAGTGTGTCATACCTACGAGTACTCTCAGTTTATGCAGTTTCCGTCACCTCTAGGTGACGGGCAGTTTCATAATCTCCTATATATGATCTGTGGTCATTTGATGGAAAAGAGGGTATGTGTGTGGTGTGTGTGTGTGTGTGTGTGTGAGAGAGAGCTTGTGAAGGGAGTGGAGGTCGGTCAGGGGTTGGAGGACATTTTTTGGAGTGGGCTCCGTCAGAGGGTGACACCGGATTACAATTAGTCAATGCGTCACCTGGCGGGGTTCCATCATTAATTATGTAGCCGCAGGTCCGCTCTACCGACCAGCAACCCCTCCCCCCACCCCCACAACTGATTGACCAACTCCCCATTTATAGTTGCCTCTCGCTAATTTGCTCGCCCCCACCCCTCCCCCGATCCTCCACTCAGAACTAAAGCGCCTCAATTTAACCTCGCCTATTCATTCCCAGCCCACCTGATCTATGTTTATAATCGTGTCAATCAGTTCTATTAACCCCAACCACTTTCATAGTATCCGCAATCAAAGTTCTACTTGTAGAAATCAGAACTATTAGATAAAATGTTATAAATTTTCAAAATTTATTGAATATGTATTTGTATTTTATTGTATGTATTTCCTAGTGCTGGTATGGCACACTAGTAATCTCATTTCACCATATATTCTCTATTTCTAAGTAAATATCCGAAGAGCACAAGTGGGGGTTTACTAAAGTGGGACTGAAAATTAAAAAATGCAAATATCTCGGTTAAGATGGAGAAACAATCTTTATAAAAGCATTTATAGGACATTATATTTGCAATAAGATTGGTTTAATACAATTTTTCAAGCGAAGTATAATATTGGAGATATTTTGAATCGTCAAAATCCCCCTCCCATTGGTCCAAATTCAGCAATCAAACAAAATTGCGTCTGTTGTTGGTGTGACAGTAATCCGCACGATGTTGACTCACCATGGGGTATAGTGCCAATGCATTGCACAAACAGATGCCACCCTGTTCACGGAGGAGTTGGGTGTGGGCAGCGGGACCATCTGCCTCAGGGAATGCCGGCGGAATGGGTCCCCTACGGTCCCGGAACATGTGACTAGTCTATGCTTCTTAGAGGTTTAGACCATACTAACAAGAGGGTATCAAGGGGTTGCGGAGGAAGCCCTCGCCAATAATCATTTAGACCAGAAACTGATGGGAGGTGTCAGGATCCACTTGCGGTTGCCCGTTACAGACGCGGTGGTCGTCGTTCACACCCTCAGACAGAAATGTCAGAAATTATTAAAGAAGAGGCTTCTCAACTCCGATGAAAATTATCGTCTCATCTACTGAGACTATTGCCAGAGTGCTGAGGGAATGCTGGACCGGTAGGATGCTTCTATCCCATCATTGTGCCCCAGGGAATTCAGAAACCTGACGGCTAGGCACCACCTCGTTCCGTTTCCATCCTCTTCTGGAATATAAAATGTCTAGAGCGTTTTGAACGGGTATGGGTGGAGCTTATAAAAGGCTTGAAATGAAAAAAAAGTCCGCCCCGCACAGGGGCTGCGTAAACTAAGCAGATATCCCAAGTAAAGTAATACAATAGAGAAATCTACATACGAGAGCCAAACTAGTTACAGAATTGGCCGAATTAGCTTTTGACGGGAAACTCACTAGTCCGTTATTCGCCCACATTTAATAAAAATTCAAATATCTCGGTTAATATTCAAGATACAGAATAAATGTATATAACAATATTACTAGCAAATTTAATTTGCGATAAGATTGGTTCTATACTATTATTTGATCCGACGTATGGTAACGGAGATATTTCGAATTTTCGAAAATCCCCCCTCTAAATCTACTTTTCCACTGGTCTGATTTCAGCCATTAACGAATTTGATCTATCTTTTTGCATAAAACGTTTAAATAACGAGTTTGGGAACGATCAAACAAAAATTGCGACCGCTCGAGAGTACACAGACAAAAATATATATATATATATATATATATATATATATATATATATATATATAGTTTTGAATGGACCTCATTTTCGTCATCTCCTTGGTAGGATCGATGGACATCTGAAGAAATTTTTCAAAAATCGCATATTGAGTACGACCTCAATTCCCTTAAGGGAAATCTGCTAAAATCGCATTAGTTCCTTTCCTATTGTTTTTTTCGGCAAATATGCACATTGCAAAAGTTGTTTAATTTGATATTTAAATATACTTTTGTTTTTGCACTTTTGTAGTATAATTTATAAGGATGTAGCCATCCTCCTTGACGAAACAAGCTGGAATTATCTATTGCAGGGGAGTGGTGAGATTCCAAAATTCTATTTGAATATGTTTCCCTACCATCATTTTCTTTCTCTCTCAGAACGTTCTGGCCCTATTGAGGTCGTACTCATGACGCGATTTTCGAAAATTTCTACAAATGTCCATCGATCCTACCCAGGAGTGACAAAATGAGGTCCGTTCAAAATTATATATATATATATATATATATATATATATATATATATATACATATATATATAATATATATATATATATATATATAAATATATATATATATATATATATATATATATATATATATATATATATATATATACATACATGCACAGGAGAGGGGAAATATGGCAATATGGAGGACAGTGAAGTCTTACAAAAAAATTAATTTTATTATTAAAAAATCCACAGCAACGACGGGTAAAAACCCTAAACACTGGGACGGGTAAATGTCAAAATATTGTGTAAAGTAAAGCCTTGCCAAAAAATCACCATTCAGCCTCAAATGAATTCCCAGGCGAAGCCGGGTATCTTAGCTAGTGTGTGTGTGTATATATATATATATATATATATATATATATATATATATATATATATATATAGTTTTAAACGGACCTCATTTTAGTCATCTCCTGGGTAGAATCGATGGACATTTGAGGGGGTTTTCGAAAATAGCGTCATGAGTACAACCTCAATTAGTTGATTTCCCTTAAGGGGAACGCCCTGGAGAGCGCAAATTACAAAATAAATGAACATATTTCGAAAAAAAAATATTATAATAAAGTTATCTTACCTCTGCTCCAATTGTACCTAGAAAACGTTCGTCACGCAGAGGCTGTGGACACTAAGCAGATTTTCCTCATGAAGTTTATTAATAGATAAATCTACATACTGCTAACACAACAGCACCGTCAATATTAAGTGAATAAATACAAACTATAATGAGAAACCTCCCGACGAGAAGCGTACACATTTACTTTTCAGTAAACAAACAGGTCTACCAACCTGTCACCTGAAAGAAAAACAATTGCTGAAATATATCAGAATATAACATTTTATTAATTTTTTAATTTTATTTTAAACTAATAAATGTATCTAGTACTGCAATTTATAATGAATCAAAATAGTTTTTATCTCAATCAATCAAATTTTAGTAGTCTAAGAACTTAAGACTACTTATGTAACATGAGTAGTACTACGTATAGTAACATGAGTAGAAGTGGGGGATTGCTGAAGGCAGAAAACAAAACTGCAAATATCTCGAGTAATATTTAAGATAGACAATAAATGTATCTGTTTTTCGATCCGACGTATAATAACGGAGATATTTAGAATTTTCAAAAGTCTCCTCCTCTAAACCGCCACCCCCTCCCTCTGGTCCGATTTCAGTCATTAACGAACATCTTTCTGTTTAATTAAAACAATTAAATATCGAGTTTGGTAACGATCATATATATATATATATATATATATATATATATATATATATATATCACTTAAAACAGATGTATACCTCAATATATATATATATATATATATATCACTTAAAACGGCTGTATACCTCAATATATATATATATATATATATATATATATATATATATATATATATATATATATATATATATATATATTATTATTATTATTTAAGTGATGTTATTTTGAAAAAATAAAGTAATGTATTTTTTAAAAATGGCATAAATTCAGCTTTATTTTTGTGTAAATAAAATGTGTCTGTCTTCAAAAATAACAGAGTAATTACTATTTTAAAACCGTCTATTTCCCGTGAACCACCCTGTACTTATGCAACTTGTAAATATTGTTATATCCTGACTTATATCGTTACTTAAAAATTAACCTTAATCTTAATTTTGATTTATATACCATCTGGCAATTCTTATATCTATTCTTAGTTAATCTTATGTTATTAAAAATAGTAAAACTATTTTTCTTTAAATTTAAATATTTATTTTTCTTCTTTTTTCACAATTTTTTTTAATACTTTTTTTTAAAATATTTAAGAACTTTTAATTGGTCCTGAGCTGGGAAATTCGAAAACCCAAACTATCTTACTATCTTATTTATTCTGAAATGGCTCGAAAAATATTAAAGAACCTATTAAACATGTGATGCTCTACAATTGTTGTACCATACATTTTTTCTCAAATATTATAATATAACATTTGAACTTAATTGTTTTCAGCCTTCAGAAAACTTCCCATTCTACTCATTGGAATTGTACACTCAAACAGCGAATAAATGGTGAAATCAGATCACCAGTGTGCCGTTCATTCCAGCACTTGGAAAAAAACTCCCTTTCCCTAATAGTTTTGTTCTATTTTTTATAGAAATTTCTTAGAAGACGGAATTGGCTTTTAAAGAACATTTGACGTAATGTGACACATTTGTTTAGAAATCATTCGAAATGAAATCAAAACGTTTATAAATTTTTTCCTACCCCGTCGTTCTCTTTTCATCCGCTCTGCCCTGCCACCCTGTCATTATGCTTCAGAATTGACTTGTAATTTTCCCTTCATTTAGGTAGAGTGAGTCTATAGTAATTGGGCCTGGGCTGTGAATCTGTGACGGGGGGGGGGGGAGGCGACAGTAGAGAATGAAGAGCCGCTGTTGGGAGCTGGAGGGGTGGTTGAGTGACAAGTACATGGTCAGCAGTAACGATCTATTGTGTTCAGGGGAGTTGGAGCGATGGAGACATCAGCAACTAGCGGTAATTGCACCTCACTTCCATAACTACCAGCCAACCCCCACCCCCAACCTCCTCCCCTTCAGTCAAGTTGGAAATTTAGCTCACAATGCAAATATTAGGGCCAGCTCTGGTAACTTTACCACCCCCTCCCCCGCACCGTCCCTTTACACCCTTAATTGAAATCGTCAAAAGATATAAGGGATCCAACATCAATCCCCACTCCCCTCTAAACCGAGACCTGCATTGTAATATATTTCAAGTCAATAATTCACTTATTTAAGCCCTACAAATGCCGGTTTAGTTGAATACTTAATTTAGTTAGCTGTCCTTTCTCCCCTTTGCCGTCTGTGACTAAATTTTCCATCGTATCATAGTGAAATGAAATTAAATAAAATGTATTTATTTATTTCCATTAAATGTTGACATAATAGGATACGTCAACTATTTTTGCTTTCTATAAAATTATAATAATAAAATAATTTGTTATGTAAGGTTTCACTCTCCTCAATATATTTCCCGTCTCCTGTGAGTGTAGTTGTTTTTTTATAACGTTATAGACCATATAATTCATAATCATAGAAAGTATTCTGACATGTATGAATAAAAGTTCCTTCCCTTTGATGCTGTTTTAGGTACGTCATAACCGCTGTTAAAAATACTCTTTTAGCAGATTTTCCTTAAGGGAAATCAGCTAATGAGGTCGTACTCATGTCGCGATTTTCGAAAAATGTCTTCAAATGTCCATCTGTCCTACCCAGGAGATGACGAAAGTAAAGTCCGTTCAAAATTTTATATATATATATATATATGTATATATATATATATATATATATATATATTTGTCTGTTAACCTCTAGCGGTCGCAATTTTTGTTTGATCGTTACCAAACCACAGAGACAGATCAAGTTCGGTAATGGCTGAAATCGGACCAGTGGGAGGGAGGGTTTAGAGGGTGGGATTTTTGAAAATTCGAAATATCCCCGTTACCATACGTCGGGTCAAAAAATTGTATAGAACCAATCTTATTGAAAATTAAATTTACTATAAATATTGTTCTATACATTTATTCTCTATCTTGAATGTCAACCAAAATAATTGCATTTTTATTAAGTATGGGTCGATAAGCTACGAGTGAGTTTCCCGACAAAAGCTAGTTCGGCCGTAACTGTTAGGCTCTCGTATGGAGATTTCTCTATTGTATAACTTCACGTGGGAAATCTGCTTATTTTACTCAGCCTCTGCGTGACGGACTTTTTAAAGTCTCGATTGTAAACTGTATATTCATATTGGTACATAGTGTATTCAGTAAATTATATCATATATTAAAAGAGCAGAGTTAATAAATACCAGAAATAACTGGGGGCATCTCCCCAGCGTTCATCCTTTTAAATAATTTCTTTATGATAATTAAGCAAATTCATATTCCTGAAAATAACTCTACATTGCTAAAAGTATAAGCATCAATTAATTCGTAAACATAGACCACTATGTTGTCTTTTTTTTTGTTTTGTTTTTTTGATACAGTTTTTGTTGTTTTTCTATTATATTGATTTTATTACAATGTTAAATTATGAGCCAAATAGCCTAGTGGTCGGCTCAAATGAGGTCGGCGGGGAAGTGGCAGAACTGATAGGACAAAGGAAGTATCCCCACACCTCCCTAGGCTCAGTGGTGCCAACCTACTACTCATTTAGGATCTCAATCCTGAAATACATTAAATTATATTAGCAAATCTGATTACATGTATTATATGTATGTATATAATGTATTTAGCTAGAGGAAAACATTTTTATTAATTCAAAATGACATCCAAAAAGTGGTTTAAATAGGAAAGATACATCAGGGATGGTCAACGGCTAATAAATTATTAAATTATTATTATTAAGCAATTTTCGAAAAATGTCCTGATGTGTTTATCGATCCAACTTAGGAGATGACGAAAATTGAGGTATACATCCATTTTAAATGATATATATGTACCACTCTAGTGAGATTAATGCTTGATTTATCTTTATCATTGGATATTTAAGTGTTTTATTTAATTAAAAAAAATAGTGTAGGAAGCAGAACAGAAGGGGGGGGAGTAGAAAATCAAAAATTATAATTTCACCTCTATTATGAATCAGATCGAAAATGAATTAATTATATAATCAATTTTGTTCAAATTGTCATATTCTACAATTGTTATGTGTATACACTATTTCTTCTACTCAAAAATTAACGCAGTTTTTGTATTTTTAAATCTCCAGCCATAAGTAAGCCCTCACTCCTACACATCTCACATTAACAATTAGCCAATTTATCACGAAACGTCTAATTCCAATCTTTAATATTGGTTCTATTGTTTTGATCAAACCTTTAGGATATGGGATAAATTCGCGATGTGATCGTCAATGACGATTTTATGCTTAAATTGCTTCAATTCTTACTTAATCAAACCCATACTAAATCCACCGACATTTTTGGCAAAATGTGAAAATAATTAAAAAATTAAAATTTTTCGTACCGAGAAAATGTTTACTTGACCTTTACTACATATAATCGATAATTAACCGATTCATTCAACACTAGCGAACTCTTATTTCTACTCTACGGACTTTTACTTAGAAATAGAAAATTTATTGTGAGATGAGATCACATAGAGTGTGATAGGATCATCTGCTTAGTTAAGTCAGCTCCTGCCAGACGGACTTTTGTGACGAGGATTGGGGACTACTTAGAGAGGTCAGTAGCGGCTTCCTGCCTTTTCTGCCAGCCGATTACTTGAAATGAAAAGCCTTCCATCGACCCTCATCAATTACCTTCAAGAAGAACCCTCATTGCCTCACCATTCTGCTAGTTCTTCTGCATGTCAGACGAGTGAACTTAAATTTATTAAAGTCTACATGCATTCTGTTTGCTTTCGTGAATGATGATTGGCTATAGCCAAATCGACTAAATTCTTCTTACCGTTTTGGGGCATAAATGCGGATTCTACTATGGGCCACAAAGAAAGCTATTAAGCTTCCTTTGTAGCCATTACAAGTATTTTCTTGTAATTTCTGCCTTTTTATGCCATCAAAATGTCCTTTCCTATTTCTCTCTAATCAAATCCTTCAAAGGGGTCTTGTGGTTATTCAATTTGCCCTAAAAGGTCTTCATTCGCTTTGTAGAACTAGAAATTTCAAGTAATTTTCGAAAACATTAAAACATGACCAGAATTGTACAGTGGCACTTCCTTTAGGGGATAAAAAGTTGTTGAGAGACGACTTGGACGCACGGTTGGCCTTGAAGGGAGTGAGCGGGGAGACGGGCAGAATGACAATGGCCTATCTAATGCAATCCAATCATAGATCGAAGGAGTTTGCTTTTGTGGGGACTCAGCAAATTGGAGGGGGATTCATCAGCGAGGATCGGGCTGGGAGGGGGGGGGGGGAGCAACCGATTGCTACCCCCTTTCCTCGATTTTGGTTTATCTCCTTCGTCCAGGCCTCCGTTTGTCTTGCTCAGTCTAGCTATAGAGTTGCAGCCTTTATTTAACCCCTGTTCCCCACAGGTCCAAGTATAAAGTACTCTTGTCTTATTTACTCCTCTCATTCTTTTCTTTTTCAGTAGAGGGTAATTAACTCAATCCTTTCTTAAGGAGTCAAATGTCAATTAACTTTACCATGGAAACTTCCTTTCCGCAGATTTCTCTTAAGGAAAATCAGCTATTCAGGTTGTACTCACGACGTGGTTCTCGAAAAAATCTCTCTCCCTCTCTCCCTCCCTTCCCCATGGGGAGAGAATGACGTCAAGCGTCATTTCAAGCCTTTGTTACAATACACATTCGTCAAGGATTTGAAAGTCCGTTCCAAATATTGTTCTATACATTTATTCTGTATCATGAATATTAACTGAGATATTTGCATTTGTATTGTGTGCGTTGTCGGGACTTTCCGCCGAAAGCTAGTTCGGCCGCTTCCGTAACTGTTCGTCCCTCGTGAATTGGTTTAGAGATTCTTTACTACTACTGTTATTAGTAGGCAGATTTCTCTATTGTAAAACTTCACGTGGGAAACAGTTTACGCATCCCCTGCGTAACGGACTTTTTTTTTACCTGAATCTTCCTGCAAGGGTTAGGTGGATTAGAGATGATTTATTGTTAATCGCTAACTAGTAACAGAGGGGGAGTTCGAAAATCAGTAATATTTCCATTAATATCCGCCCGATAGAAACATTGTATAGAATCAATCTTATAGGGAATTAAATTTCCTATGTATGTTGCTATGTCTATTTTTTGGCTATTTCGAATATTAACAGAGACATTTTCTATAAGCAAAGTTCGAATTTTAATTTTCAACAGCTATTGTTTTATAGATCTTTCTCTGACTCGAATATTAACGGAGTCATTTTTTTTTTTTTCAGCTTTTTGTAAACCCACACTCATACTCATCCGATCTCTTCTTTAAGTACCTAAGTCACTAATCATCTTAAGTCCAACTAAATGTGTAATTCCAGTTTCTATAGGCTTCTTACGAAGGGAGAAATAGTGAATAGATGGTGAGTTGAGATCACCAGTGTGACTTATACTGGTGCGAGTGAAATCTACTTAGTTATAGTCCTATACTCATTAAAATTTCTGCAGATCTTCCGCGTTTATTAAATATAGATCCTAGTTAGGATCGAAAGATATACGATGAAATTTTTGGAAAAACTGAGTTTGACCTCAATAGCTTATTACCTTTAAGGGAAATCTGCTAATTATTTTGGTATGCCTTTAACCGAATTCTCATGGAATGACCTACCTTGAGTGTAATTGGTTCATTATTGTGTATTTGAATAGTATGTTCCATTTGATAACATCGTTGGAACCCAGCTGGTGTAGCAATCGAATACCTCAAGGAGAAAGAAGGTGTTCAAGGTGAACGGCGGCAAAGAGAAATTGGATGGGATAGGAAAGAGTGGTGGCGAAGGAGGGCGGGGGTAGGAGGCGAAGGATATGAAAGAATGGGTGTGCTGACGGAGGCATTGCCCCGTGAACAAGTAAATAGCCTCAGCGAGGAGATGAAATGTCGGCAAGAAGCAATAAAAGCTCAGAGGCCATGTCTTTATCAAACACCAAGTGGCTGCAATAATCCACCTCAGCCACGGCTGCGGGACGATTTGAAACCCACCCCCTCCCCCTTCGCCCCCCCCCATCGCCCGCCACCGTACCTCCTAGAACCTTCAGGCTCACAGCCAACCTCAGCACATTTCAAAGAGGGGCTCATGATTTGAACAGTGGGTTTGGAGTCCTTTGTTCTAAGAAACACGTCTATATCTATTCTCTCTAGAAATAAAACAATGGAAACCTTAGATCTCTCGATGTTGAGGCCAGTCGGATTTACTTTTTGAGGTTCTTTTCGTTTATTTAAGCCTAGAACCATTCTTTTGCGTATTATGAGGAATTTCATATGATGCATCAGTAGTTGAGAGTAGTGAGCGTTAATTTAAATTACAATAATATTTATTTATTTATTGTGGAGCGTTCGCTGCGAGGCGATATTGCTCATAAAAACAATGAACATAAACGAAATACATTAATGAAAACAGTAACAAGGGAAAATTAAACAATACAATTAGAACAGGACAAACTTAGAACACAACCAAATAAGAAAACGCAACTAAATAACAAAATGCAACGAAATAACAAAACACAACTAAATAACAGAACGAAACCAAATAACAAAGCGCAACCAAAGAGGCAAAAAAAACTCGAATCAACAAAAAAAAATAAACAAAAACAAAACATTAAATTCAAAAACAAAAAAAAAAGAATCTTGTAAGGAAACTAAATAATTAAAAACTATAAAGACTAATAAAATTACGGAAGCAATTATATAATGTTAATGAATAAAATGAAAACTAAAATCAAATAAATAAAAATTAGTATGTACATTAATAAAATGAACAGATTAAATTTTCTAATATCTAAAATATTTACAATCATATTCTCCCACTTTCTCTATCACACATACAAACATGCATACACAATAATATTTAATACGTAAAAAAACTATCATATAGATCTAATCCAAAATAATGCTGAAACATTCCAAATTGCTAAATAAAATTGGTCCATAAAATCTTTTTATGACATAACAAAATAAGTTATTATTTGCTAGTTAAAATAAGTGATCAAAAACTGTAAAGATAGATATTTTCCTTGTGCTCCTATTAAATTAAAAATTTTGATGCACTTCATTTGAAAGTAATATAAGATATCTTCGTTTCAATAAATTGAGTCAAAACATTTCATAGAACAAAATTTATACATTATGATGTATTCAGGTGTTCATAATAAAGTCTAAAATTTACAAAAAAAAAACCATCAAAATTAATTCACACACCTTGTAGATCTTTTCATGATAAAGAAAAACGGTTGTATACAAATATTTTGGTTTCAAATAGATACTTTGAAATTGTCAATTTTTCGTTTCCCGCCTAAACTCTCCCTCCCTCTTTTTCGATTTTGGCCAAAAGGGGAGGTGCACAACTAAACGGTACAACATTCCTAAATATAAAATTTAAACATTCTGTGGCTAGGTGTTTTAGCGTTATCAGTGCTATGTACGAAAGTAATGCTCCTTCATACCGAAGGTCAATAGATGAAAAACACGTGAAATATCTCCACTGATTTATTTTCCTCTACATGTTTCGCGTCCTCTATGACGCCTCTTCAGGATGAATACCTTATTATAAAATGATTCAACCTTAACACCTCGCCGATCACGTCGACTAACAAAATGGAGATGTTCCCCACCACTCAGCTGAAATACAAGGTAAACGATCAACTGAAGAAGTTTGTCCATTCAAATATTACCCAGCAATAGCAATAGACGTTGGACTAATAGCCTGGATATATAGGGACAAAATCGGTAAAAGTTTCAGTCGTATAAAAGATAAACTAAAAGACAAGGAAACAAAATACAATGGTAATGAAATAAACGGTTCTGCTGGTGACAAATTTTAAATAGGGGGATCGTCGCAGACCTTGGGGAAACGATTATAACAGCATTGCAGAAATATTGATAATTTAGAAAATAGAACATATTTGGCCGACCATTCTTTGACGTTTAATCATAAATTTATTTTTGAAGTGGTAGAAATTAATGACAAGAACTGAACCAAGCGGAAGATAAATGAAAATATCCACATAATTAAAAAAAAGTCCGTCATGCAGGGGCTGCGTAAACTAAGCAGATTTCCCACGTGAAGTTTTACAATAGAGAAATTTCAGAATAGAGAGTCAAACAGTTACGGGAACGACCCGAACTAGCTCTTGACGGAAACTCACGACTAGACCCGAAGTTAGCCGATCTCATCTCAGAAGCTGAAAACAGAAAAATGCAAATATCTCGGTTAATATTCAAGGTACAGAATAAATGTATATAACATTATTAATAGTACATTTAATTTGCAATAAGATTGATTCTATATAATTTTTCGATCCGACGTATAGTAACGAAGATATTTCGAATTTTCGAAAATCCTCTCCTCTAAATCCCCCCTCCCTCTGGTCCGATTTCAGCCATTAACGAACTCGATCTTTATTTTTGCATAAAACGTTTAAATATCGAGTTTTGTAACGATCAAGCAAAAATTGAGGCCGCTAGAGCGTTAACAAACAAATATATATATAATTTTGAACGGACCTCATTTTCGTCATCTTCTGGGTAGGATCGATGGACATTTGAAGAAATTTTTCGAAACTCGCGTCATGAGAAACGAAATATTTCCTTTCCCTTAAGTCAGCTAAAAAAATTAAGCCTCAATCTTATTAATGAAATCTACGATAAACAATTTACAACATTTATGCTGTATTTAAATATTATCCAAGATATTTGCATTAGTTGTAGCATCTTTTCTCTATTATGCAATTTTGTTTAAAACATCACAAATCTAATCGACACCAAAAATCTAGCACTAATTATTTTTCTTTGATCATTACCGAACTCGATATATAAATTTTTTATGTAAAAAGAAATATCAAGTTCGTTAACGGCTGAAATCGGACCAGTGGGAGGGGGGTTTAGAGGGGGAATTTCGAAAATTCGAAATATTTCCGTTACTATACGTCGGATCGATAACATGTATAGAACCAATCTTATTGCAAATTAAATTTACTATAAATATTGTTATATGCGTTTAATCTCTATCTTGAATATTATCCGAGATATTTGCATTTTTATTAAGTGTGTGCGGATAACGGACGAGATGAGATCGGCTATGGTCGGTTGTATTCGTTTCCGCCGAAAGATAGTTTGGCCGTTTCCGTAACTGTTCGGCTCTCGCATGGAGATTTCTCTATTGTAAAACTTCACGTGAGAAATCTGCTTAGTTTATGCAGCCCCTGCGTGACGGACATTTTTTAATGTAGCGATATTATTAGCTGCGTGGTGTGGTACACCTCCACATTGTTAATCTGTACGTGACCACCGGGATAGTAATGTCGTATCTTTTTATAAGTGTACTACTCTTGAATCGGTGTCACAGGAGACATATGTCAAAACATGAAGAGGAAAATAAATCAGTGGATGTATTTCACGTTTGTTTCACCTATTGACGACCCTCAGTCGTTTCTCCTTCAACGAAGAGGTCATATTTCGAAAATATGTGCGTACACATACGGATGTACAGATGGCACGTCGAAACTAGTCGAAATGGCTTCAGGGAAGGTCAAAACGCATAATTTCATTGAAATCGAAAACCGATCATTTTAGCAGATTCCCCTTAAAGGAAATCAGCGATTGAGGTCATTTACCGCTCTAGCGGTCGCAATTATTGTTTGATCGTTACCAAGCTCGATATTTAGTCGTTTTATAGTTCGTTGTTAGTTCGTCAACGACTGAAATCAGGCCAGGGGGGAGGGTGGGTTCAGAGGGGGAGAATTTTGAAAATTAGAAATATTTCCGTTATAATACGTCGGATTGAAAATGTGTATAGAATCAATCTTATTGAGAATTAAATGTTCTATACATTTATTCCCGATCTTGAATATTAACCGAGATATTTGCATTTTTCAGTTTTCAGCCTTCAGGAAACCTCCACTTCTATATATATATAAAATTGTAACCTCTGTCTGTACATTGATTTTTTTCACGAAATTTCACGATAACTTTTCGTTTCACATGTCATAGACACCATAACTGCATTTTGTTTCTTTGGTGTCTGTTTGTTTGTTTGTTTGTTTATTTGTTTGTTTGTTTATTTGTTTGTTTGTTTGTTTGTTACCTTTTCACGCATAAACGGCTGAACCGAATTTTATGAAACTTGGTATGTATATTACTACTAACCCAACTTAGACTTTAGGCTATATTAATATCCTCTGAGACGAACAGGAGTGGGGTTATAAGGGAAGCCAGAAATTAAAAATAGCGATATTTCGATTCCTATTGGTTTTTCAGCAAATATGCACATAACAAAAGTTGTTTATTTTGTTATTTAGAGTAACTTTTGTTATATACACTTTCGTCGTATACCGAGTTATAAACGAGATATACGCTAAAACCTATAGAGGAAGTGAACTATTTTATATGGCACAAAAGAATCAACCAAACTAAATAAAACTCGGTATGTGTATTAGCACTAACGCTTTCATTATAACAAGCCATGCCAACATTTCTAGGGACGGGCAGGAGTGGGGGTTATAAGGGAAGCCAGAAATTAAAAATAGCGATATTTCGTTTGTTATTGGTTTTTCGGCATATATGAACATAACAAAAGTTGTTTATTGTGTAATTTAGAGTAACTTTTGTTATATTCACTTTTGCCGTATACGGAAGTATAAATGAGTTATACTCTAAAAACTATAGAGGGAGTCCACAATTTTATTTGGCACAAAAGACTCAACCGAACTAAACCAAACTCGGTATTTGAATTAGTACTAACGCCTTCCTTATAATAAGCCATACTAACATTTCTAGGGACGGGCAGGAGTGGGGGTTATATGGAAGGCCTGAAATTAAAAGTAGTGATATTTCGTTTCCTATTGCTTTTTCAACAAATATGCACATAACAAAAGTTATTTGTTTTGTTATTTAGAGTAACTTTTGTTACATGCACTTTTGCCGTGTACGGAAGTATAAATGAGTTATACGCTAAAACCTATAGCGGGAGTCCACAATTTTATTTGGCACAAAAGACTCAACCGAACTAAACCAAACTCGGTATTTGAATTAGCACTAACGCCTTCCTTATAATAAGCCATACTATTTCTAGGGACGGGCAGGAGTGGGGGTTATATGGAAGGCCTGAAATTAAAAATAGTGATATTTCGTTTCCTATTGCTTTTTCAACAAATATGCACATAACAAATGTTATTTGTTTTGTTATTTAGAGTAACTTTTGTTACATGCACTTTTGCCGTGTACGGAAGTATAAATGAGTTATACGCTAAAACCTATAGCGGGAGTCCACAATTTTATTTGGCACAAAAGACTCAACCGAACTAAACCAAACTCGGTATTTGAATTAGCACTAACGCCTTCCTTATAATAAGCCATACTATTTCTAGGGACGGGCAGGAGTGGGAGTTGTAAGGGAGGCCTGAAATTAAAATAGTGATTTCCTATTGGGGTTTCGGCAAATATGCAAATAACAATAGTTGTTTACTTTGTTATTTAGAGAAATTTTCTCAACACTTCTTTTCAATATGAACTACCAGGTACCTCAAATGAAAAAATTTATTCAAATGTATGTCAATATTTTCTCATTAATAATTCAAATCTATCTATAATGCACAGGAAACGGGAAATATGACAATATGCAGAACAGCGAAGTCTTGCACTGACGGGTAAACGTCATAATATTGTGCAATGTAAAGCCTGCTAAAAAATACCATCACCATTCAGCCTCAAATGAATTCCCGGGCGAAGCCGGGTATCTGAGCTAGTCTTACATATAAAATACTCGGTTATGTAATAAACCACATTATTCAATGTTTAAATACCAGATATTGTTTTCAAGAGACTTTTATTATAAGAGATACATGCAAATATGTTCTGGTGACCCCCCCCCCCGCGTCTTAAGTTTTTGGGCAACTTAAATTTTATTGACTGACGTAAAAATTATTCTGATTCACTATAAATTACAGTACTAGATAGAGTAAATAGTTTTCAATGAAATTAATACCTTGTTTTCAGATATATTTCAGTAATTGTTTTTCTAATATGAGATATCTCCGTTAATATCTTGAATATTAACCAAAATATTTGCATTTTTCAGTTTTCAGCCTTCAGCAAACCCCCACTTTTACTCATGTTACATAAACAATACTCGGTTCAAAGTTTAAATACCAAATATTTGATTGATTCAGATAAAAAGTATTCTGATTCACTATAAATTACAGTACTAGAAATAGTAAATAGTTTTCAATCAAATTAATACCATATATTCAGATATATTTCAGTAATTGTTTTTCTTTCTGGTGAGAAGTTGGCAGAACTGTTTGTTTACATGTCAGACGCTTCCCGTCCGGAGGTTCCTTATTATCGTTTGTATTTATTCACTTAATATGCACAGTGGTGTTGTGTTACCGTTATGTAGATTTATCTACTATTAAACTTCACACGGGAAATCTGCTTAGTTTACGCAGGCCCTGCTTGACGGACTTTTATTCTTGATAAAAATACTTCTTTCACACCATAGAAGGAAGTAAAAACACATTATGTCAGTATTCATCCCGTATGTTATAATTATCTCTTTGAACAATTATTATATGTCAACTTTCATCTTGGAATTTAGTATTAAAATATTCACCAAAACGATTTGAAACTTTAGAATTTAGGCATAGAGGAACACATTGTAAGTAATACAAACGTTTGTAAATGAGCCACTACAATGGAATATTCACTGCATGTGCGACGTATCACTGATCAGTGGGCATGACCTTGTTTGAATGCAGAGGAACATCAGGAAGTACTTCTATGCCTGATTGGCCTAGGCATTCAATGAAATCCGAAGAACGACGCCAATGTAAGTAGTATTTGAAGATTTAATTTTTCTGTTAATGTATATTTGACTCTTTTCTCTCAAGGAGAGAATATGAAGAATATGAACATAGCAAACGTGATACGGTCAATGATAATGGGCTTTCAACTTTAGAGTTTGCTGTTTCCGAATGTATGACCAAAAGCACAATGATTCCTGGCAAGCTGGTTCGCGACGGTGCATGGATAACCCCTAGTTACTTATTCATGAGTCAAACAAACCGCTCAATTCAATTAGTTTTAGCCACCACATTTCATATGCACATAACAATTTTGGTCCAGATTATTGCCCGGTCCTAAGAAAAGGTAACTGATATTACTGAGAAAGAGAATGTTACAGACAAATGCCTTTTCACCTTTTCGAGGTTGATGTTTGACCATTTATGTGTAAAGTGGCTCTACAAGGAGAGGACATTAAAAACGTTATCTTAAACGGAAAAAGATCTGGATTGGTAAGAGACACAATTAAAACCGTGGGGTCTACAGTTCTGGAACAAACGAAAGTAGTAGAAACCGCGTTACTTAATTTTAATTAACGAATATGTAAACGTATAAAAAAAAAAGTCTTGGTTATGATTCCGGTCAGGAGTTATGGTAGAAGTAGCTCGAGAAGATCCAGGATTATTTTCATGTAGGAGACGTCTTAATCAATATGGGTGTTAATTGCCTGCTATATAAATTCATTCAATGCATGGAGTTCAGTGTGAACAGATATGATAACCTTCTCGCTAAGGGATAGATGAGTCATGAAGTTCAAAGTAAGTTTCCTAGGAACAACCGCATTATATTAGACCCTATAGGACATGTACAAGAAAAAAAAGCGTGCGGCGCATATATGCATTTATCTCAAGACGTAAAAGTTCAACAAGAACAATATTTGGTACTTTGGGTTCAAATAAAGTGCTTCATAATATAACAGCTTATTGTTAATATGGCATTAATAGGAGTGGAGGTTTACTGACGGCCGAAAACTAAAAAATGTAAATATCGGTTAATATTAAATTTAAAGAAAAAACCTACATAACAACATTTATAGAACATTACATTTGCAAAAAGATTGGTTCTTTTCAGCCATTAACGAACTTGATCTTTATTTTCTTGTTTTATTTATTCTCTTTTCCATAAAAAGTTTAAATGTCAAGTTTGGTCACGATCAAACAAAAATTACGACTGCTAGGGGCTGCGTAAACTAAGCAGATTTCCCACGTGAAGTTTTACAATACAGAAATTTCAGGAGCCTAACAGTTACGGAAACGGCCGAACTAGCTTTTGCCGGAAACCCACTACTAGAACCGAAGTTAGCCGATCTCATGTCGCCCGTTAGGTACACACTCTTAATAAAATGCAAATATCTCGGTTAATATTCAAGATACAGAATAAATGTATATTACAATATTACTAGCAAATTCAATTTGCAATAAGATTGGTCCTATACAGTTTTTCGACCCGACGTATAGTAATAGAGATATTTCAAATTTTTGAAAATGCCCTACTCTAACCCCCCCCCCCTCCCACTAGTCTGATTTCAGTCATTAACGAACATGATCTTTATTTTTACATAAAACGTTTAAATATCGAGTTTGGTAACGATCAAGCAAAAATTGAGGCCGTTAACAAACAAATATATATATAATTTTGAACGGACCTCATTTTCGTCATCTCCTGGATAGGGTCGAAGGACATTTGAAGAAAATTTTTGAAAATTGCATCATGAGAACGACTTCAATAGCTGATTCCCCTTAAGGGAAATGGCCATAAGTTGTAATGGGATCTTTATTTAGGTACAGTACATGTCACACTACACCGTTTAGGCCTGTGGGCCATTTGTCGGAAGGGAATGAATATATAGATTAAATAATTAACATATTTTTGATTAAATGTTAACATTATTTATGATTTATTTTGATGCTATATCACAGACGCAATATTTCAATGTACAAATTCCTTCTTCAAAAAGTTGTGAAAAGTAGATACCATGGACTTTATATATGTATCGTCTATGGCAAAGTATATCAAGGGGTGAAAAAGAATAGTGGAAAAAGGCAGAAGTACAGATAAAGAGTGAGAGTAACTCTACATTGGACGTTATTGTCTGAGGGCAAAAGAGTTCCCCTGCCTTTAGTTGCCTGGGAAGGGTGGTACGAAGTACCCCTCTGATTTCATTTTGACGGTCCCAAGCCGTACCTTAGCCATTCTAGTCATTAAGCTGTTGTTGGAAGATCTTGAGGGACTCCCGCTTCCCGCTTCCCCTTTCCCAATTTCAAACCAATTTGCCCTCTGCATGAGCTTAAACTAGATTCCCCATGCAATTTTCCTCCTCCTGCTCGACGAGCAGCCACCTCTTCCACTCCTGACCCACCCCCATTCCCTCACTTCCATCATGGGAAAACAATTTTATTTGATTGGACATTTGCACAATCTCCCCAGGGATACGCCCCTTGAACACAATTTCCTTCATATAAGATGTAAAAGTTCTACCTTATAATAATTTCAGGGTGGAACAGACAATCTTCTACTTTTAACTAATTAAATACTTTTCCACTACCTTTCTTCATAACGAAATTATTTCTAAGAAACAAATATGCAAATCGCCAGTATAAGAAAAATTGTTAGGATATACAGGATCCATCGCTCTAAAACGAAATAAATGCTCACTAATATGTTGGTGTACTTGCCACAGTAGAGATGCACAGTTTCATACAAAAAAATTTCGTAAAATTAATTTTGACGCACTATGATTATAATACATGTTCTATATACATGTCCTATATAGTGTTTCTGAAATAAGGCAATTTAACGTTTGCAGCCAATATTAGCCCAAGCATAATACAGAATCACAATAATAAATTTATAACCTTTCTGCATCCTCAAAATAATGTGTGAAAACACAAATTATTTTTCCAAAACTGGTTAAGTTAGAAATTTTCTAGTCAGAAGAACTATACTAAGCAGAACAACAATACGTTACTTACGTGTAAATGAAAATAATATTCAGAAATAGAGAAAGTCCGTCACGCAGGGGCTGCGTAAACTAAGCAGATTTCCCTGGTGATGTTTAACAATAGATAAATCTACATACCGGCATCACAACACCAACGTGGATATTAAGTGAAAATAAACAACCGATAATAAGAAACCTCCCGACGGAAAGCATCTGAAATGTAAACAAACAGTTCTGCCAACTTCTTAACGTAAAGAAAAACAATTACTCTAATATATCTGAATATAAGGTATTAATTTGATTGAAAACTATTTACTATATCTAGTACTGTAATTTATAATGAATCAGAATACTTTTTATCTGAATCAATCAAATATTTGGTATTTAAGCTTTGAACGATGTGGTTTATTACATAACCGAGTATTGTTTATGTAACAGGAGTAAAAAAAATCCTCCCCACTAAACCCCCTCATGTTCTTAAGATTGGAAGATCTAGGTGTGTGTAAATGAATTCCTTGATGCGGAACTCTCTAAAAAATTCGGAAATTATTGAAGAAAACACTTCATCATTGAAGTGACTTTCTGCCATACCTTGGTTTTTTGGACTTAAGCTTTGGCCACTTATATATATATATATATATATATATATATATATATATATATACCCGTATATACATACATATATATATATATATACACACACACACACACACACACACACACACACACACACACTCTCTCTCGCACACACTCTCATTCACTCACACACACACACACACACACACACACACACACACAAAAGGTCCGCAATACACACATAGAAACCAATGTGAACTTGATTAGAATTTGTATAGTTGTTATACTTTTTTTAGGATTTATATTGAAGTCATCAAGGATGCAAGCTTTTTAATGTAATTAATATAATCTTTATATATTGCTCCATATTAGCTTGTCTTAACAATTGGAATTAAGAATAGCTAAAAGCCAGAGGTGTAAATTGAAAGAAAATCAAGATTATAAATGATTAATTCAAGGGTTATGGTTTTTTTTTGTATATAATTTATGCAAACAACACTGCAAAGAGTGAAAAACAAACAAATTAATTTGACTTTAATTCAGCCCATTTGTTCTTTAAAAAAAAAATTTGTATTTTCAATTAATTATTAATTGAAAGTCTATTGGTCAGAGAGTAATTATTATTTTTAACGAAATTAATAAAACTTCAACTTTTTTTTTTATTATTAAATCAAGAATGATATTTAAGCTTACTGATAAAATATAATGGTTTTTTGATGATTTGTTGAATAACTGATATTATCAATTTCAACCCCTGGTAAACATAGTTTATTCAAAAAAAATAATATAGAATCTGCGGATCTTCATGGACCCAATTCGGTACAAGAAATGTTATCTTTTTTAATAAGGATTAAATTTTTTTTTTCAATATTTCTTATATTATTTACACTTTTTTTTGGTGGATAAATTGTTAAAAAAAGTACCATCTATCTACCCCCTAATTTTATTTTTCTGATCAAAGCAAGAGGAATTTTTTGAGGATTTGGGCAGAGTATTTGTAAATTATTTCCCCGGTCCAAAAAAATTTAAAATCAAGGTACATTCACAAAACCTGTCTGACTGTTTATTTTTTTAACAACAACATTAAAATGTATACACTTTCCCGTATCCATTAACAAAGGAGAATGTATTGGTAATGTTGACTATCCCAAGAAAGAAAAGGAGAGGGGGGGGGGAGTCATCTATTTTTCTTCTTGTACAAAGTGCCTCAGTATCTGGGAGCAAGTTAAGAAGTATAATAAGAAAAGGAGGCCCCTTCCTTTAAAAATGGAGGAAGGGCCTGAAGTGGTGAGATTGTGAAACTTTCAAGTGGGCAGACAGAAAGATGGCAAATGGAATTGAGTGTGAAAGAACTGAAAAAAAGAAGCCTTCCAGTTTACTAATCAGAACTTTCCTCAGTTTCTGATTGCCACCTCCAAGAGTTCCGCTCTTCTTCTCCCCAGTTAATTGTACTAAATTCATTTTTTTTTATTTCAACCTCCGAGTTAGTAAATAAACAAAACCTCTTGTTATGTGTGGTAGTTATAATTTGTCTTATTGCACAACAAATACATCATCAAAGTTCTAAGAGGTCAATATATCATACCAGCATGTGGGAAATCTGCTTAGCTTAGCCCCTGCGTGACGGACTTTTTCGTCAACTTCTAGGCTGGATCGATGGAAATTTGAAGAAAATTGTAAAAATTCGCGTCATGAGTGCAACCTCAATAACTGATTTCCCTAAGGAGAAATCTGCTAAAAGGCAACAAAAAAATACATTATTTTTTATTTTTATCTTAGTTTTATTCCTTTAATTTACCACGGTTTTTTCATTTTCAAAATAATGTCCAAATTTAATAGCATGATCAGTAATGATGTTTCATTCTCCATGTCGTCCTTTGTTTTAGTAAATAAATCGAAGTAATTCCACAAAATAGAAACCGTAGGAAACATAAAATTTCACCATTTTTATTCATGCTGCTGTCTTCACAGAGATATGATCATACAAACGATGTAATGCGATATGATTCAAATAATTTCCAAATCAATTAGTTAAAAGAAATAAAAACTTGGAAATAGAGATATTTTAAAATTTAGCACCAGTATTTAATTGCAATTGGCTAGAATCTATAAAAGAATAACTAAAACAAATTTTAAATTAAGAAACAAGTCAACGAGAGTAATGAGAAAGATCGTTTCTAGAGGCAGTTCGCAACCCCTAAAACAACGGTTGGATTAAAAGTAAACCAGCCTATGATGCAAACCCCAGCTCACTATAGTTCATGTACTTCTCACTTATAAGAATTGTACAAACAAAAAATCCTAGGCCTTCTAGTAGTAGCGGAAGAATACGTTTGGCATGGCATCATAAAATACTGTTACGTTTATTACAAAATCAGTAATAAACGTTGTTTATTAGAGTTCTTTTGGATTGCAAAATTAAACACACACAAGCTTCAGGGTTTTTTAGAGTTTTATTTTACATGCACTATTTATTTAACAATGCACTATACACTTGGTTAATTATTCTTAATTACTACTCACAGTATGCACTGATAGCTTCACTAATAATTCACTCACGGTCACTGAAGTTCACAAAAACATGGCACTGCACTGTCCTTTACTTCGAGAAGTTTACGGCACTGCACTGTCTTAAACACGGCACTATACTGTTCTTTACAGTCACGGCACAACACTGTTATTCACATAAAACACTTTACCGCACTGCACTAAGTCGCACTGTTGCACTGAACGCACTGATGATCACTTGAAGACAGCTGAGATCAAAAACGTCCGTCACGCAGGGGCTGCTTAAACTAAGCAGATTTCCCACGTGAAGTTATACAATAGAGAAATCTCCATGCGAGAGCTGAACAGTTACGGCAAAGGGCCGAACTAGCTTCTGGCGGGAAATTCATAAATCCGTTATCGGCCCAAATTTAATAAATATGCAAATATCTCGGTTAATATTCAAGATAGGAAATAAATGTATATAACAATATTTATAGTACATTTAATTTGTAATAAGATTGATTCTGTACAATTTTGCGATCTGACGTATAGTAACGGAGATATTTCGAATTTTCGAAAATCCTCCCCTCTAAACCCCCCCTCCCACTGGTCTGATTTCAGCCGTTAACGAACTTGATCTTTCTTTTTACATAAAACAACAAAATATCGAGTTTGGTAACGATCAAACAAAAATTGCGACCGCTAGAGCGGTAACAGACAAATATATATATATATATATATATATATATATATATATATATATATATATATATATATATACAGTTTTGAACGGACCTCATTTTCGTCATCTACTAGGTAGGATCGATGGACATTTGAAGAAAAATTTCGAAAATTCCGTCAAGAGTACAACCTCAATAGCTGATTTCCCTTAAGGGAAATCTGCTAAAACTGACTGTCGGGCGAGTTGTACACGCTTATTTAAAGGAGCGGCAACATCAAAGGAAACTGTCTAGAAGGTGCTGGACTCTTAGTCTGGAACAATCCCGGTTCCACTAGACACCGGGCGCCAATAGTCCTTCATCGGTCGGCTCCTTTTATCTCCTTCGTACTTCCTAAATACGTGACTATCTCTGTTTAATTTTTCATGTATGTATTTAATTTTCGCAACACTACGTTTTTGAAATTAGTTGTGCCCATGGCTCATTAATTCAAATGTATAATGCTATAATAAATAGATTCGAGTTGTCTATTACCAAAATCTAATATGCCCTAACGACCAATTTATTAAATGATAATGATCACAGGATAGAAAAAAAGTACGTCCCGTGGGGGCTGCGTAAACTAAGGGGGGGGGGAATCTTTCTCAAGGATCTGAATGACAAACTAGTCGTCTCTTCTCCCAATATATTTTATATTTCTAAATTAAAATCCGACAAGTATAAGTGGGGATTTTTACTGAAGGCTGAAAACAAAAAAATATGCTCATAAAAAAATTGTTTGTTTAGTTATTTATAGTAACTTTTGTTATATACACTTTTGTCGTTTACAGAAGTAGAAATGAGTTTTATGCTAAAAACTATAGCGGGAGCCAACAATTTTAATTGGCACAGAAGACTCAACCGAACTAAACCTAACTCGGTATGTGAATTAGCATTAATTCTTCCATGATTATAAGCTATATTAAAATTTTTAGTTCGAACTGGAATGGGGGTTATAAGGGAGGCCTGAAATTAAAAATCGCGATATTTCAAACGTGCCCATAACAAAAGTTGCTTACTTTGTTATTTAGAGTAGCTTTTATTCTGTACATTTTTTCGTATAACAATGTCTGAAGCAAGTAATTTGCGTAGAAATATTGATATGCTCAACAATTCTAAGCAGATTTCCCACGGATGTAAAAGACAAAGTATTCATCTCTTCTCCCAATATATTTTCTATTTCTAAATTATATGCCATAAGTATAAGTGGGAATTAACTGAAGGCTGAAAACAAAAAAACGAAAAAAAAACATGAATAATTCCCTTAATATTTAAGCTTAAAAAAATATATAGAAAAAGAATTGTAGAGCATCAAAGCTTAACAAGGTTGGTTCTGTATAATGTTTCAATACGACTCATAATAACGGTTTTAAATTTTAATAAAAAAATAATTAAAAATATAAATTAGCGATATATACGATTACAGGCCGTACGCTCGCAAATTACGTAGCGTATAGCAATAAAAGTCCGTCACGCAGGGGCTATGTAAACTAAGCAGATTTCATAAAATCTACATACTAGTAACATGACACCTCCGTGAATAAATACAAACGGAAATAAGAAATGTTTCATCCAATTTCAATAACCTGCCGACAGGAAGCTTTAGGTTAGAAATGTAAACAAACGGGTCTGCCCGCCTCACACCGGAAAGAAAAACAATTTCTGAAATATATCAGATTATAACATATTAAATGCAATTTGTTTTGTTTATTGTTATTTACGTCCACTTTATGCTACAAGGCTAATCGGGACGGGTTATCTACAGGTTACCATCCTTTTCTAGTCAGGGTGGGCTCAAGGAGTTTATTTAGTGAGTCCATCACTAAATAAATTTCTACTGCCCAGAGCGGGAATCGAACCCGCCACTCTAGGTCTACCACGCGAGATTAGGACCAACGCCCTAACTCGCACGACCAACTTGAGCCCCACATATATTAAATGCAAATATCTTCGGTAATATCCAAGAAAGAGAATAAATGTATATAGCAATAATTATAGTTAATTTAATTTTCAATTAGATTGGCTCTATGCACTATTTCGATCCGGCTACAGTAATGGAGACATTACGAATTATTGAAAATCCTTCCCTCTAAACGAACTTGATTTTTCTTTTTACATAAAACGACTAAGCGAGTTTCGTAACGATTAGACAATAATTGCGACCGCTAGAGCGGAAACAGACATATCTATATATATATATATATATATATATATATATATATATATATATATATATATATATATATACAGCTTTGAACGGACCTCATTTTTGTCATCTCCTAGGTACAATCGATGGACATTTGAAGAAAAATGTCGAAATTTAATTATCGTAATTCAACTCGAATATTGGGCAGTCTATCGACTTTAAGTG
The DNA here is from genome assembly GCA_019009955.1 of Riptortus pedestris. Lineage (NCBI taxonomy): Eukaryota > Metazoa > Arthropoda > Insecta > Hemiptera > Alydidae > Riptortus > Riptortus pedestris. The sequence goes on from CM032233.1 coordinate 34,518,173, forward strand.
CATTGAATGTTATTATAAAACTCTATTGACGTTAACTACTAAAATGCCACACACCACTAATTATAGGTACAAAACTCTACATTTAAGTACTCATAAATAATAATCTAACTGGGCCTTGTGCTAGCATTGCTCAAAATATATAATATATGGTCATTCATGACTGATACATGTAATGTAATCTCAGATTTATTACAAAATGTTTACAAAATCTTCTAATAATTATTAAGAAAGCCGAAAAGCAGAAATATTTTTATTTTATTATTTTACGTCCACTTTATGGTACTATGGTTAATTTGGACGGGTTATGTACAGGCTACCACTCGTTTCTAGCCAGGGTGGAACTAAGGAATTTATTTAATGAGTCCGTCACTAAATAAATTTCTATTGCCCAGGGCGGGAATCGAACCCACTACTCTAGGTTTCAAGACCAACGCCTTAACTCACCTGAGCCCATAAAGCAAAAAAAAACCTAATATAAGTCTCTTGATCACATAATATATCTCAGTAGCACAATTTAGCAACACTTCTTAAATTTAGGGGATTTTCACAGATCAATTAATTTCCTGTTTAAACATAGGTACTATGGGCACGCGCCTTGGAATGTGGTTAAAGTTTTGTAAGCATTATGAAAAGAAAGATTTACACTATTTCTTACTTGAGTCGGCATTCGTCCATCAATTAAATGGTGAGAAAGACGTATAGGATTGATTAGTAGAAATGAATGTCTGCACTGACTTAGGACTGTGGGGGGCTAAGTCACTATTGATTGGTTGTAATTTGAAGATAAATGGGCGTCAGAATATCTTAGCGTTTCCTCTACTGTTTAGATGTGGGTTTAAATACTTAATCTGAAACTGATGGTCCTCGTTAGCAGTGGCTCATTCCTTTACCTAACACACTGGCTTTCTATCTAGTTACATCTCATCCTTATAATAAGAAAACCATTCTTTCTATTATTTTCATTAATTTCATATTGGAAGAAATACATTTAATATTTCTCTGAATTTTTATGTATCTCCTTAACCCTCCGTTAGTCGCGGCGTCCTGACAGGTGCATCTTTGAGGTGTTTTTCTAATAACTTCCGATTGAATAAGCCTAACGACTTCCGCCTCCAGCAATGCTTCTAGCTTCCCTTCCTCCTATAAATAGTATAGGTTTGACCATCGAAGTTTGTACACAGAGCGTTCCTTGTGTTAAAATCACCCCACAGGTGCACCGCGACCAAAGTTGTAAGTTTTTCAATTTCTTTTATTTCTATATTTAATCTATTTACCTTAGACATATTCATCATTTGACTTTTGTAGTGCCTTGATTGTATTTGAATAGTTAAAAATACCTACAAAATAGGGAATTCAACTCTGAGGTGACCGCGACTAACAATGCATTTTTAAAACATTTTTCAGAAAAAGTGGACCAGGAAATACGTATTTTTTGACTTGTGTAATCAAAATGATATTGCTAGACTCCACTACCCATTAATGGATCCTTTAGAAGAAGACGATAACATACAGAACGACACAGATTCTGAATTTGAAGACGGCTTGGAAGAACGGGGTGTAGACTCAGAGACTGAACAAAGTGACGTGGAATCGGAAAGTGATGGGGAGGATGAGCAGTCACACGAAAAGTATGTTGCATTGAGAAGTGTGAACAGAAAGATTGTTGACCATTATGAGTGGAGGAAAACCCCTTTTCCTTTGCGTACAATAGGAAAACAAAATGTATTGACACACCTTCCAGGAGTGAAAGGGCGCGGCAAAGGAGGTTAATAATGAACTTGAGTGCTGGTTCTGGCTCTTTGATAAGACGATTATTTGTAGTATTGTGCATTGCACAAACAAATTTTTAAAAATCGTTGATCCAGATATTTCTAGGCAGAGGGATGCCAAAGTGACGGACTACACAGAAATAAAAGCCTATATAGACCTTCCTTACTTAGCTCGCACATACAGAGGAGCGAGAATGAATTTAGAAGACTTTATGTAAAACATGTTGGGCAAGAAACTCACCTGAGTTGAACTTGAAAGCACTAAAAGATTCGACGTGAAACGCTTTAATTTCCTTTTTTATCATAAATGTTTTCTTGTATTTGCTATTCCTGCAGCAATCAAATGAGTTCTCAACTATTCTTATTGCACTTTATTTATATATGTTTTCTAGTAGCTACGTAAGTAGTACCTAACGAATTCATAGTTCATAAATTGCTTCATGTTACCTGAAATGAATTAATATTTTTTATAGTTGTAAGATATATTCATGTGTTACTTCGCTAAGTTTTAAAATAAAATAGGTCTACTATTTGTTCAGATAAGTATTTACATTTGTTTAACTCTATTTTTGCCCTAAGAAGCAGTTTTATCAACATATTTCTCCATCGTCACCTCATAGGTGACCCTATGAGTCGTTTGGAAATGACCCGCACCTAACGGAGGGTTAAGCAAGAAGGAAAATTCAAGCTTTTTAAGGTCCTTTAGCTCTGATTAGTAGTAGTGTTTGTACGGAGGGTATTTGTTGGGGGTGTTTGTTGGGGGGGAGGTGTTTGTATGGATGGTGTTTGTACGGAGGGTATTTGTACGGAGGGTGTTTGTTGGGGGGGGGGGGGGGGGGTTTGTACGGAGGGTGTTTGTTGGGGGTGTTTGTTGGGGGGGGGGAGGTGTTTGTATGGATGGTGTTTGTACGGAGGGTATTTGTACGGGGGGGGGGTGTTTGTTGGGGGGGGGGAGGTGTTTGTATGGATGGTGTTTGTACGGAGGGTATTTGTACGGGGGGTGTTTGTTGGGGGGGGGGAGGTGTTTGTATGGATGAGTTTGTACGGAGGGTATTTGGTGGGGGGGTTTGGTGGGGGGGGGGGGGTGTTTGTATGGATGGTGTTTGTACGGAGGGTATTTGTACGGGGGGTGTTTGTTGGGGGGGGGGGGGGTTTGTACGGAGGTTGTTTGTTGGGGGGGGGAGTTGTTTGTATGGATGGAGTTTTGTACGGAGGGTATTTGTACGGGGGGTGTTTGTACGGAGGGGATGTGTTGGGGGTGTTTGTTGGGGGGGGGAGGTGTTTGTATGGAGGGTGTTTGTAAGGAGGGTATTTGTACGGGGGGTGTTTGTTGGGGGTGGGGGGGTGTTTGTATGGATGGTGTTTGTACGGAGGGTATTTGTGGTGTTTGTTGGGGGGGGGTGTGTTTGTACGGAGGGTATTTGTTGGGGGGGAGTTGTTTGTATGGTTGGTGTTTGTACGGAGGGTATTTGTACGGGGGTTGTTTGTTGGGGTGTTTGTTGGGGGGGGGGAGGTGTTTGTATGGATGGTGTTTGTACGGAGGGTATTTGTACGGGGGGGGTTGGTTGGGGGGGGGGTGTTTGTAGGAGGGTATTTGTTGGGGGTGGTTGTTGGGGGGGGGGAGGTGTTTGTATGGATGGTGTTTGTACGGAGGGTATTTGTACGGGGGTGTTTGGTGGAGTGTTTGTTGGGGGGGGGTGTTTGTATGGATGGTGTTTGTGGGGGGGCGTTTGTACGGAGGGTGTTTGTACGGAGGGTATTTGTACGGAGGGTATTTGTATTTGTTAGCTGGTCATTGCCACAACTGTTGCTTGGTTCTAGGCTTATTTTAGTCCCCGAAGTGCGACCAAGCAACAATAGTGGCGATGACCAGGCAACCCGAAAATACAAGAAGACCGCTGGACCAAAAGCCAGTGCAAGTGGGATGTGCACCAAGATAGTGATGAGTAATAAAGCGAATAGCTGTGCCACAAAGCAAAAGGAGGGGATGAGAATTAATTATTATTACAGTGCTGGGTGGCTCAATAAATAAACTTTTTTTGTATTCAATGGAAAAGCTGTTTTAAACCAGTTAAAAATTGCAAAACCTAAAACTCAATTTCATTTATAAAGATAGGGTTCTTTTTGGGGAAAGCGGAGCCTGAAATGATCTTGTCTTATTAGAAATCGCCTTCAAAAGTGTGACTTTCCATGAAATTACTTGAGTGAAGTGGGTGCTAAAGTAACCGTGAAATTTTCTTAGGACGCCTTCAATCCAGTTTCTTACGCGTCTTCATTTATCTTAAAAGGGGAAAAGTAGGAAGGAGATTAAAGTTGTGGAGGTTTGTATGGTGGGTAAATGGTTTCCAGGGAAGGGTGAAAGCGAAGTAGTCCTCTCTCTTATTAGGGTAAAGGGATTAACGTCAATAGCGTTGGTTTATCCTCAGAGTGGGACCTGTTTTCAGAGACAACGTTTGTGTTTGGGTAAGCCATGAACGGAGCGGATCAGCCGAGGCGGTCAAGCATCCTAAAGCAGGCGAGGGTTTTGGGGCCCGTCTCCCTAAATCAATCAACTACACCGAGTCACGTGTCTGATTAGACAAACCCCCCCCCCCTCACCCTCTTTCTCTCTCTCACTCTGTATACTATATTTCCCGTATAAACATTACTAGATGGAGTAGTATAGATTACGTGCTATTGATTTGATTACCACAAATACTTACAAATATAATTTGTGCACCGAAAATATTTCCATATATCTCACAAAGTAAAAATTCAATGATAACAACATTTGGTATTTAAGCTTCTTATAAAGTGTAATATAACAGCTTCTTGTCAACATGACATGAGTAGGAGTGGGGGTTAATAGAAGTTCGAAAACTAAAAAATGTAATTATCTCCGTTTAGAAAAAATGGGTACTTACCGATTATCGGGAGGCCACCCATTTAAAGACGACTATTAAATTATACTTAAAAGAAAATCACTATATTATTTAAAATAATACTTCTATAATTTATTTGAATGACAAAATGTAATTAATACTTCTATAATTTATTTTAATAATAAAATGTAATTAATACTTCTAGCATTTATTTTAATGACAAAATGCAATTATTACTTCTAGAATTTATTTTAATGACAAAATGTAATTAATACTTCTATAATTTATTTTAATGACAAAATGTAATTTATACATCTAGCATTTATTTGAATGACAAAATGCAATTAATACTTCTAGAATTTATTTTAATGACAAAATGCAATTAATACTTCTAGAATTTATTTTAATGGCAAAATGTAATTCAGACATCTAGAATTTATTTTAATGACAAAATGTAATTAATACTTCTATCATTTATTTTAATGACAAAATGTAATTAATACTTCTAGAATTTATTTTAATGACAAAATGCAATAAATACTTCTAGCATTTATTTGAATAACAATATGCAATTAATACTTCTAGAATTTATTTTAATGACAAAATGTAATTTATACATCTAGAATTTATTTTAATAACAAAATGTAATTAATACTTCTATAATTTATTTTAATAACAAAATGTAATTAATACTTCTATAATTTATTTTAATAATAAAATGTAATTAATACTTCTAGAATTTATTTTAATGACAAAATGTAATTAATACTTCTAGAATTTATTTTAATGACAAAATGTAATTAATACTTCTAGAATTTATTTTAATGACAAAATATAATTAATACTTCTAGAATTTATTTTAATGACAAAATGTAATTCAGACATCTAGAATTTATTTTAATGAAAAAATGTAATTAATACTTCTAGAATTTATTTTAATGACAAAATGTAATTAATACTTCTAGAATTTATTTTAATGACAAAATGTAATTAATACTTCTAGAATTTAATTTAACGACAAAATGTAATTAATACTTCTAGAATTTATTTTAATGACAAAATATAATTATATATTAGAGTTATCCCAAAACTGGACGATGTAGTGGAGTAGCATAAAGCAGGAGTTCCCGGCCGTCATCTGCCACATGAATTCAGCAAGGTAGGTAGCTGTCCAAGTAGTAGATAATAAACGATAACAAAGTGGTGTTAATAAATGATCAGTCATATTCTGATAACAAAAGAAACAGAATGACTAAGATAACCTAGTCAAGTATGAACAGACTAAAGTGAGAGCAGTAACAGCGAATAGCGATACGATGTTTTGAACCAGTAAATATTTTATCTGTAAATAATGAGTGGTCTCACGTTAACCATTTTGTCTTTTATAAATCATAGAAGTGTTATTTTAAATAATAAAGTGATTTTCTTTTAATAATGATATCTATCTAAGCAGATTTCCCATGTGAAGTTTTACAATAGAGAAATCTGCACACTGGTAACACAATACCACCCTGATTAAATACAAACGGTAATGATAAATCTTTCAGTTAATTAAAATAAATTCCCAACTGAAACGGCTTCTGAATTGTAAGAATAATTTATATTTTAATAACTCAAATTTTAGTAGTTCAAGAACTAAAGAAGGGGGGGGGGCGGATGAACAGAACGTATTTGCATAAATCTCACAAAGTAAAGAAGGCAAGGTAAGGTTAGAAACGACAGGTAAGGTTAGAAGAAGCTTCCACCTGAGCCGACGAATGACGGAAATTTCCGACCTAATCCGAACTATACCCGACCACAGACTTCATAAAAATGCAAATATCTCCGTTAATATTCTAGATAGAGAATAAATGTATATAACAATATTTATAGTAAATATAATTTTCAATAAGATTGGTTTTGAATTTTCGAAAATCCCCCCTTCTAAACTCCCCCTCCCTCTGGTCCGATTTCAGCCATTAACGAACTTGATCTGTCTTTTTACATAAAACGGTTAAATATCGAGTTTTGTAACGATCAAACAAAAATTGCGACCGCTAGAGCGTTAACAGACAAATATATATATATATATATATATATATATATATATATATATATATATATATATATATATATAAGTTTGAACGGACCTCATTTTCGTCATCTCCTGGGTAGGATCGATGGACATTTGAAGAAATTTTTCGAAAATCGCGTCATACGACCTCAATAGCTGATTTTCCTTAAGGGAAATCTGCTAATACACTACCCACAGCCTAAATATTACTACATGGGAGAGTATAGAATAAGTTTTATTGATTTGATTATGCCAAAAACGTACTAATGTAATTGTTAGCGTAAAAAAATTAGTTGCTGTATTGTACTGTACTGTATCAGCCGGCGGGGGGGGGGGGGGATCAATTTTTTAAATCCAATAAATTCTTTTAATAAATAAATTTCATACAATCAATAAAATTGTAATAGGTATGTATTAATTGTTGTCATTTTTCATATTCATAACTAATAAATCCAAATAAAGTATGTTTTTATATGAAAAACGTTGTAAAAAAGAGTGGGGTCCCGCAAGGAGCCCCGTGGTATTGGAAATGTAGTACCATGGGGTCTTGCAATGACCCCAAACCAAGTTTCTTTTAGAAATAAATAAATTATTAATGGTTTATCTAGAAGAATCTATAAAAACTGTTAATAAGATCTTATACAAAACCGTTTCAAATGAAAAGTCACAAAGTAACAATTCGATTGGTCAAGTTTTTCATAAAGTTTTCGTGAAAATTCCGCGAGCTGGGGTCCTCGGAGGACCCCATGGTACTGGGAGGGTTAAGGACTGCCCACTTCACTCATCGGATTTTTTAGCAGATTTCCCTTAAGGGAAATCAGCTATTGAGGTCGTATTCATGACGCGATTTTCGAAAATTTTCTTCAAATGTCCATCGATCCTACCCAGGAGATGACGAAAATGAGGTCCGTTCAAAATTATATATATTTGTCTGTTAACGTTCTAGCGGTCGCAATTTTTGTTTGATCGTTACGAAACTCGATATTTAACCGTTTTATGTAAAAAGAAAGATCAAGTTCGTTAATGGCTGAAATCGGACCAGAAGGAGGGGGGGTTTAGAGGGGGGATTTTCGAAAATTCAAAATATCTCCATTATTATGCATCGGATCGAAAAAGTGTATAGAACCAATCTTATTGCAAATTAAATTTACTATAAATATGTTATATATTATAAGTATGTTATATACATTTATTCTCTATCTTGAGTATTAACCGAGATATTTGCATTTTTCAGTTTTCAGCAAACACCCACTTCTACTCATGTTACGTAAACAATACTCTGCTACATAATAAATCACGTTATTGGAAGTTTAAATGCCAAAAATTGTATTCAAGAGACCTTTATTATACGAGATACATGCAAATATGCCCTGGTGACTCCCCCCCCCCAACCTTAAAGTTTTGGACTACTAAAATTTTATTGATTGAGATAATAATTATTCTGACTCATTATTAATTACAGTACTAGATATAGTAAATAGTTCTCAATAAAATTAATGTGTTATATTCTGATATATTTCAGTAATTGTTTTTCTTCCCGGTGTGAGGCGGGCCTACCCGTTTGTTTACATTTCTAACCTAACGCTTCCTGTCGGCAGGTTATTGAAATTGGATGAAACATTTCTTATTTCCGTTTGTATTTATTCACGGTGTTGAGTTAGCAGTATGTATATTTATCTATTATTAAACTTCACGAGGGAAATCTGCTTAGTTTACGCAGCCCCTGCGTGACGGACTTTTTGTGGAAATAGAGAGTATATGGTGGGTGAGGTTAGTAGTGAGTCGTGCCAGCACGCAACGAATTTTCTTAGTATACGCAGCCCCTAAGTGACGGGCTTTTAATATTTTACCCCGATTCCCAATTACAGTAATTAATTTATTTTTTTGCGCTAACAATTACATTCGTACTTATTTGGCATAATCGAATCCATAAAACGTGTTCTATACTGTTCCATACAGAAATATAGAATGTAAAGAGAGGGATTGTCTAATCAGACACGTGACTCGGTGTAGTTGATTGATTTAGGGAGACGGACCTCAAAACCCTCCTCTGCTTTAGGATTCTTGACCTCGACGGCAGATCCGCTCATTCAGTATGAGCATTAGCACTCAATAAGTGGGAGGTTCCCGTTAGTAAATTAAATGAAGTTTAAAACAGCCCAATCTTATGGAATGACCAGATTTTGGGAATAGACAACTCGAATTTATTAAAATATTATTCTTTAGAGATAATGAGGCATGGTGACAGGTAATTGTATGTAATCTTATGTTACTTACCCCACCCCCTTCCGCAGGTCTCATTTTTGTCGTTAACGAACATGGTCTGTAGTTTTACCTAAAACGCTCATATAATGATTTTGGCAACAACGAAACAAAATTTAATGATATATTCGTTTATTGTTAAAGTGCGATGATTTAAAGTGGGGGATTACTTAAGGCTGAAAATTAAAAATGCAAAAATATCGGTCATTGTTCAAAATAGACAAAAAGTGCAAAGGACAACACTTATAGAAAATGAAATTTACAAAAAGGTTGGTCAAAATACATGTTTTCGATCCGAATCAAAGTAACGGAAATATTTAGAATTTTCAATTATTCCCCCCTCTACGCCCTCTCCCGCAACTCCGAATTCAGCCATTACAAAATATAATCTTTAATTTTCCATGAAACGGTTAAATATCGAGTGCGATGATGATTTTAAATGAATCATGTTGTTAATATTCCAGTATATCTCACACAGTAAAAGTTCTATCAATAGTAACAATTTTTCAGCTTCAAGCAAAGGTTTTCATGATATAACTACTTATTATATGTTTGTTTATTATTAATATGACATGAGTAGGATTGGGGGTTTACTGAAGGCTGAAAATTTTTAAAAAAAAAGTATAAATCCCAGTTAATATTCAAGATAGAGAAAACGAGTCTAGAACATTTATACATTAAATTTTGAACAAGATTGGTTTTATAGACGCTTTTTCGATTCGATTCATTAGTAACAGAGACAGTTTCAATTTTTGATTTTACATTTTCTTTCCTGTTTTTAAAGGTCTCTTACTTGGGAAGATATAGAGTTTAAATGTTGAAATTTGATCAGTGTGTGTCATAATCCAGCACTTGGGAAATCTGCTTAGTTCACACACCACCTGCATGATGGATATATATATATATATATATATATATATATATATATATATATATATATATATATAATAAACACACACACTAAAGGTTACACGACGTTTTGGATTTGCATCCATTTATCAAACGAACTGTTTGTAAAAAGTCTGTTTACTAAAGAGCGGAAGCGGAGCAAAAAGCTCAGGTATAGCACACGCCTAGCTGAAGAGATCCGAGAGAGAAACGAAGTTTCCCAAACGTTTCATCACTCAAAGCGAGATTTCGAAACTTAATTTTACAGGGTTATACACCGACTGACCTGTTTCGGTTGGTGGGACTTAGGTGGCTCGTTTTCGTACTTATGGTAACTCATCAGCAACGCGAAGAAGCGTTGGAACGATTGGATTAAGGCTATACTGCCTTGTTTTAGATATTTGTTCAAACGACGTTCGTCAAAAGAACTTGTGTCGAAGAACATGGCTTCATAGCTGTTTCCGAAGAGTGTTTAGAATACACTAAATGTTACACGATGTTTGGTTCATACAGTGTTTTGGAATTACATCCATTTATCAAATGAACTGCTGGTCACATACCAGTAAAAAGTTTGTACGAGGGTCATTTTTAAAGATTGCGAATCGTGTCAGTTGAAGGTCAGCAACTCTTGGCCGGTCCCCCATTACACTGTCCTTGCGTCAGACGTCTCTGCCAGTGATAGTTGTATATTTATTCTGCCATGTTTGTTGTCATGTCGTCAGCAATCCCGCCGATTGTGAAGTGCGGGCTATTATTCGATTTTTGAAAGAAAAAAAAAGTTCGTCCTGCTGAAATTCACCGGAAAGGCATTCTTCTGATAGACGTTTTGCCAAGAGGAATGACAATAAATGCGGAGAGGTATTGTGATACACTGCTAAAGCTTAGACGCGCCATTGAAAATCGCCGGCGGGGACTACCGTCTAGCGGCGTCGTTCTGCTTCACTATAACGCTCGGCCTCACCCTGCAGAAAGAGCAAAAAAATCTGCTAAAAGCAACTGGACACTTTCCACTGGGAAATACTGGATCATCCACCTTACAGCTCAGACTTTCATTTCTTTCCAAAACCTAAGGAATTTTTCGGTGGGAAGCGATTGTAAAGCGATGATATGCTGAAAGAAACAGTAACGAACTGGTTTAATGGTCAGGCGGCGGAGTTCTTCGATGAAGGGATCCAAAAGTTGGTGCCACGGCTTGATAAATGCTAGAATATTCAAGGCGACTATGTCGAAAAGTAAAAAATGTACATGTTTTAGTTTTTGATCTTAATTGTGTTATTAAATAAAAGTTCCTTAACTCCATTACCAAACGGCTCTTACTTAAAAAATGACCCTCGTATGTATATATCTATATATATATATATATATATATATATATATATATATATATTTATATTTATATTAATCACAATACAATTAGAGTTTTCAGACTCAAAACCACCAGGAGATTCACTTGGACTGTGTGGTTGAGTGTGTCCTGACTACTATGAGCCTCACTGATACCTTGGTATGTGTATAATTAAAATACGTGTATAACATGTAATTTTAATTTTAAATCTTTTTACGGTTTTGAAAAAAAAAAAGAAGAGGATTGTTGTTTATAAACGATTTGTTCATTTTATATATATATATTTCTCTGTCCGGTGATACACGCTAATTAATAAATCTTGCAAGTTTTTATTTGTGCATTAATGTAACATTACTCCATATAAAAATAGTACTTTTCATATTTTATATTCCAGTAGTATTGCTGTGAATGCTACTTTTTAAAATTAAAATTGATTGCGAAGGAGAAAACAAGATAAAGAGAAAACGTAATGAAATTGTGGTCTGTGGAGAACTGGAAAATATTTAAAACCGCATTTCCTTTGTCCATCAGAGAAGAAAAATTCCGGTTACTCCCTCGCCTCAGTGCTTTTTCCACATGGATGCTCTCCTTGATATTAATAAAAGATTATTCTGCATTCAATTGGGGTTTAAATTACTTTGGTATCGCAGAGTATTCTCGTAAGGTGCCATTCATTATTTTAATTTCCCTTGGGGTCATTTCCCATTCTACACTTTTTATACTGGTGATAGGTAGAGAGAGGTGGCTTATTAAATGTCATGGGCTCCCCCCCCCCGTTTTTTCCTCCCCCAATCTCGGATATTATTTCCTCTTTCAGAGTCTCCCTCCCCCCTTTCCCACTCCTCACTCTTTGTCTCAGGGTCGTTTCCTCTTATCCATCTTCATTCAGCCAACCACAATTCCTTTCTAATCCTTTCTACCTCCCCTCTCACTGTGACAAAGGACCTTCCTTATTTGTCTAGCTCTCTTTTATAAGGCGTTAGTCATTCATACTTTTGCCGGCAGCATATCACTCTGCTAGTCGGAAATAAACTTTTATTGACTCCAATTATTAAATGTAATATAGCTCAAAATTACGAATTATTAAGATGTTCCGAGAATAAAAAGGGTTAGTAATTACTTTTTCTGTAATCGTTGAATAATGGTAACATTAATAAACTGAAATGAGTGAAGAAAGTGAAACATTTTGCAATAGAGTGAAGAAAGTAATCACTTTCTTCACAAGTGAAGACAAGTGAACAATATTACACTCCTGTTTTCCACGCAGAGTATCCCTCTAACGTGGGAATTTATTTTCATGTTGTGTGCTCCATCCATTGGATACTACACACATTTCAGCATTACATTATAATATTTCTTATATAATAAATGTAAATATTATAGAACAATAAATTAATTAAATAAAAACAAAAATAAAGTAAAAAAATAAAATAAAATAAAACATATGTAACATTACATTACATATGTGTACAACAGTAGGTGTATATCTACAAAATGGTGTCCAAATCTTGAATAAATGCATTAAATCCCTTGTTGAATTTGAGTAGAAGTTTCGGTTTGTCCGTCGGCCAAGTTCCGTTTTGTAAGGTAATGTACTTGATGAGTTTTGTTCTTGGTCCGTCAAGTAATGTACAGTCATATAAGAGGTGGTCATATGTCTGTTCAGTCTCATCGTCACATTTACATGTATTTGTGTTTGTTAGTTTAAATTTGTACAAGTAACTCTTCGTAGGTCCATGTCCTGATATAAATTGTATTTGTTTAGAATTGGTAAGTGTTATTTTTTGTCTCTGGTATACAGTTGGTATGTACTTATGTAATTGTCGTCCTTTAGTAGTGTTTGTCCATCTTTCGTCCCATTTTTTATAAGATTCGTCTATCAAAATAGTTTTAATGGTCTGTTTAGTCAGTTTAGAGTATGTAATAGGTATCGTTTCGTCTCTTGAAGCTGTATTTGCAAGTTGGTCTGCTGTGTCATTTCCTAAATTTCCAGAGTGTCCCTTTATCCATGTTATTGCCACTATTACATTCTTCTGTCTACATCGTGTGATTAGTCTTCTGATCTGTTCAGTCTGTTCGTTATGGTTTTCGTTATTGTAAATGCGGTCTATGTTAATTTTGCTGTCCGTATAGATTATACTAGTCTCTCTGTCACTTGAAATGTCGTACAGTGTTTTGAGTGCCTCAGTAATTGCAAAGTTTTCTGCTTGATTGTTTGTACATAGTGGTGATAGTCTGTATTGTCCTCTCTGTATAATAATGCCGTCTTTTAAAATAATGTACGCACACCCAACGCCATCCTTGTTTTTACTTCCGTCAGTGTATATATGATATGTCCACGTTATGTCTAAGTTGTCTAATGGTCTAATGTAGTCCTTTGGGTGTAACCAGTAAGTATGTCTCACGTCTTTTTCTATTTCGTTTGATGTAATATTTTGTAATGTAAAGTCATGTGGGATTTCATTCAATTTCAATAACATATGTTGCCTTATCATTTGCTCAGCTTTGATGTAAATTGGCAAAGTGTCTGCTAATACACATGAAGCCTCATAAGATAAAGTACGATATCCTTTAGCAATTTTTATCGCAATTAGCCTTTGCACTCTTTCTAATTTTTTGACATTTCTTTTCACGACCAAGGCATGGCCCCATATTTCAATTCCATACGTCAATATGGGAACGATCGCCCCTTTGTATATTGTGGTCAGAGCGTCGGATTTAAGACCCCAGGACACTCTAGCAGCCATCGAGAGTCCGTTTATTATTGAAAGCAGTCTTGTTTGTAAGTTAGTAATGTGATAGTTCCATTTCAATTTCCTGTCAATGTGAAGTCCAAGATATTTTAAGATATGTTTTTCTTGTAATGTCACACCATTTAATTTAATGTCTAAAGTAGGTGTGTGTCTTTGTCTTGTAAACAGTGTGTATGATGTTTTTTCTATATTAAATTTGAGTTTGTGTGTTTTAGCCCATTCATTGATTAGTACCAAAACAGCGTTAGTAAGTTGGGTGATTTGAATTAAGTCTATTCCAATAACCATAAGTAAAATGTCGTCAGCAAATGCAATAATTTCAGTTCCTTCTGGTAGTATTGTTTTAAGTAGACTGTCTAAAATGATTTTCCACAGTAGAGGTGAGCAAGCTGAGCCCTGTGGCGTGCCTCTATTTTGAGAAGTGTGTACAGTGGTGTTTTGAAGGGTCATGTATACAACTCGATTATTGAGATAGTCTCTAAGTAATTTGTAAATATTTTGTGGGCATTTTTGTTTATGTAATGATTCGAATATCGAAGGCCACCAGGCGTGATCGAAGGCTCCTTTAAAATCCATCGAAACGATCACAATATGTTTCTTTTCTGTTAGATTCGTTCGTAGTAAATTAGTAATTCTGTATAGTGCGTCAACAGTACTTGTTTGGGGTGTAAATCCATATTGATTTGGGTGTAGAGGAGCATGACTGTTTAGGTGAACAGAAAGCCTGGAATTAATAATTTTTTCTAGTATTTTACCTCCAACTGGAATAATACTAATCGGTCGATAAGTAGAATTTCCTAAATCTTTTGGATTTTTGGGTACTGGAATTACTTTTGATATTTTCCATATATCAGGAAATATTCCGTTATCATAACATTTTTTATATAATGTTGTTATAAATTTTGGAAAAATTTCAAATAGTTTTTGGAATATATCAACTGTTATTAAGTCATGACCAGCTGCTTTGTTTGGATTTAGTTGTTCAATAATACTACTTATTTCAATGTCTGTTAAAGATAGGTCATTTTCTGTATTAGGGAGTAGATTACTGTCCCGTCTCATTGTAGTGTGTACGTCAGAATCTGTGTTTGGGTCATCTTCAATGAAGAAAGTAGTCATTAATTGTTGTATAGTTTCTTTTGTGTCAGTAGTAAATGTTCCGTCGCTTTTCTGAATCGTCCGTAGTTGTATGTTGGTTTTCAATTTATCTGTGGTATATCTATAAATCCATGTCCAAGGGTTAGTCTTATCAATTTTATCACAGAAACTTTTCCAAGATTTTAGTTTTTCTTCTTTTATCATTTTACCATAAATATATTTAGATTGAATGTAATTAGTCTGTCTTTCCTTTCGTAATTCAGGGTCACTGGTCCTTTGGAATTTTCGTCTTAATTTATTAGTTGTATGTCTTAACTCAGTAAGTTTGTCAGTCCACCAAGGTGCTGATTTCTCTGCCTTGAATTTTTTATGACGCAGGAATAGAAAATTGCAAGTTTTGATTAAACATTTGTTAAATTTATAAAGAGTTTGATTAATTCCAATTGTATTAAGTAAATTAATCAAAGATTCTTCAATTGTTTCATCATTGTTATCATTATTGAAAATTGTATTTTTTATTATACATATCAGCTTCTCTTGAAACATGATCCAGTCAGCATTTTTAGTTATGTATGCTTTTTCATTTGTAAGATACATTTTTTTAGGAAACGTTAGGCGTAATGAGTATGTCAGCAAGGAATGATCAGAAAAGTTTTCATCATCATGATTAGTCCAGTCATGTACGTATTTCGCCATAATACCATTCGTTATTGTTAGATCAATATTACTTTTCCCATTGGCAGATGAGAAAGTAGGTTTTTGATCATTCTCGTTTATTATGAATAAGTTTTTAGATAGGATATAGTTTTCTAAACATCGACCTCTTTCATTCCTAATGCGATCATACCATAGAGGTGATCTGCAGTTGGTATCAGCTGCGATAAGAATGCCATAATTAGGATATCGACTTAATATATTATCTATTTTCCTTAAATCATCATCCAAATTTTTTGTGATATCAAAATACATATTTATTAAAATGAATTGAAAATTACCTACACTGAGTATAATAACGCATATATCATCATCTGACATGTCTGTTAAAAATAGAACATTAATATCCTTATTAACTACAATAATACTAGCTCTTGTTTTATTCTTGCCAGATTCGAATATTCTATATCTGCTTGAATAGCCATATGTTCTATTATGTTTTAAGTAAGGTTCTTGTAATAATAGTAAATCCAATTTGTTTATGTCAATCATATGTTTTATAAAGTTCATAGCCTTCCACGAATGTCTTGTGTTAAATTGTGCTACCTTAATATTAACAACAGCTGTTTTCTTATCCATTACTAATAAATGTTTCAACTGTTTTTATATATATAGAGTGGAAGGTTATAATTAAATTGCAAATTATTTTGATTGCATAAGTGCATAAAAAGCAAATAATTACATATACAATAATGTCTTTAAACGTCATTAAATAAGTGATGATAGTATTATTAAGGATGATGATAATAATGGGCTGCACATATCTATTATTAAATTTTTGAAAATATAAAGGAATATTTGAGTTCAAATAAATCAATCTAATCATAATTTGTATTTTGGATTAACCTTGTTTTAGCACATTCATTTTAAGGGAAATCAGTTATTGAGATTGTAATCATATCGCGATTTTCCAAACATTTCGCTCCCCCAAGGAGAGGTAATCGAAGATCCAATATATCTCCGTTACTATGAATCGGATCAAAAATGTTACATAACCAAACTTTTGAACTATTTTTTGGAGATCATATATAAAGCGAGATTTTAGCAGATTTCCCTTCAGGGAAATCAGCTAAAGAGGTTGTACTCATGACGCGATTTTCGAATAATTTTCTCAAGTGTCCATCGATCCTACCCAGGAGATGACGATAATGAGGCCTGTACAAAACTGTATATACACACACACACACACACGCGCACAGACACACACACTCACACGCGCGCGCACGCACAGACACACACTGGCGGTCGCAATTTTTTGTAACAGATTTCGATATTTAAGCGTTTTATGTAAAATTAAAGATCAAGTTCGTTGTGTTGCTAGTATGTAGATTTATCTGTTGTAAATTTCACAAGGGAAATCTGCTTAGTTTACGCAGCCCCTGCGTGACGTTTTTGAATGTTGTAAGTTGTAATCTACAATAAAATTGTTGGTTCCTTATAAGTGCATTAAATTGTGAATTACAAATATATAAATTAGCATGTTTTAGTAAATCCTTGTAAATGTTC
Organism: Riptortus pedestris; assembly: GCA_019009955.1. Classification (NCBI taxonomy): domain Eukaryota; kingdom Metazoa; phylum Arthropoda; class Insecta; order Hemiptera; family Alydidae; genus Riptortus; species Riptortus pedestris. The sequence goes on from CM032233.1 coordinate 34,535,422, forward strand.
TATAATTATTCAAAAAATATCATTGACCATTTCTTTTAATAGTATAAATGAGGAAAGAAAACTTTGTAATGAATATTAATCTAAAGTGAAAATTAATGGAGCTTTTAGTGAGTGATGACAAGAAGGATGTCCAAATCGATGTGAGGGGGGGGGGGCTAGGGGGAGCGGCGGGAATATATAAGTCCTAAAAACTAACAACAAAGCAGATTTCCCACGTGCATTACGTACTTGCATTTATCTCAAAAAATAAAAGTTCAATGATAACAATATTTGGTATTTGGGCTTCAAATAAAGTTCTTCATAACAAAATAGACTATTGTTAAAATGAGATGAGTAGGAGTGGGGGTTTACTCTAGACCGAAGACTAAAAATTGCAAATATCTCAGTTAATAATGAAGATAATGAAGCAATGTACATAACACAATTTATAGAACATTACATTTGCAAGAAGATTAGTTCTATACAATTTTTCGATCCGACGCATAATAACGGAGATATTAAGAATTTTCGACGAAATTCTCCTCCTCTAAACCTCCCCCCTCCGCCTGGTCCGATTTTAACTGTTAACGAACTTGTTTTTTTTTTTTTTTTTTAAATGAAACGATTATATATCAGGTTTGGTAACGATAAGATAAAAATGAAGACAAATTAAATATATATATAATTTTGAATGGACCTCATTTTCGTCATCTCCAAGGTAGGAACGATGGAAACTTGAAGAAAAATTTCGAAAATCGCGTCATGAGTACGACCTTAATAGCTGATTTCCCTGAAGGGAAATATGCTAAAAAAAATGCCAAGCATATGTTACAGCTTCTTCCATATATATTATATTTGGATTCTGATTCTATTACTTTAACTTTTAATTTACTAAAATTTCTTTGGATTTAATTATTACATTCCCAGGCTATATTATAGACCTCATTACAAAGTACAGAAAATAATGTAATTGAAGAGAAATGGCCTCTGAAGAAGTGGTAGTTAAGACACGAAACATGAATACAAAGAATATGTAATTAGAAAATTATCCGGAATTTCTTAAGTTATGGTAAATTACATGTTAGAATTCTGAATGCTCTTGAGAAGCAGACTTAAACGTTTCTTTTTTTTTCTTCATTATCCCCCCCCCCCAATTTCTGATATTTTTTGTCCGGGAGATGATATTTCATTGAAACATTTAATGATCAGTAATTGCAACTTTAAATATTCACTATTTGTCGCGATTTATTGTACCTATTCAGAACATAAATCACAATTGAAATATACATAATACTTGACTTCAAAAGGTTACAGGTTTGTAAAGTAACTGATGGAATGTTACCCCATGAAAAAAAAAGTCCGTCACACAAGGGCGGCGTAAACTAAGCAGATTTCCCTCGTGAAGTTTAACAATAGATAAATCTACATACTGGTATCACAACACAACCGTGAATAAATACAAGCGGTAATAAGAAATCTTTCCCCTCCCAACAGGAAGCACCTGAAATGTAAACAAACCGGCCTGCTAACTTCTCACCGGAAAGAAAAACAATTACTGAAATATATCAAAATATAATATATTAATTTTATTGAAAACTATTTACTACATATTGTAATGTAATTTATAATGAATCAGAATAATTTGTATCTCAATCAAACAAATGTTAATAGTCCAAGAACTTATGACGAGGGGGGGGGGTAACCAAAATATATTTGCATGTGTCTCGTATAATAAAGGTCTCTTGAAAACAAAATTTAGTATTTAAGCTTCGAATAATGTGGTTTATTGTATAACAGAGCATTGTTTATGAAACATGAGTAGAAGTGGGGGTTTGCTGAAGGCTGAAAACTGAAAAATGGTAATATCTCGGTTATTATTCAAGATAGAGTATAAATATATATACGATTATTTATAGTACATTTTATTTGCAATAAGATTGGTTCTATTCAATTTTTCGACCGACGCACATTGGAAAATATGACCGATTTAGGTGGACAAAATTCTGAAACTTGTCCATATTGAACCTTTGGGGTCCCAGATTACGGAAAAAATATTAAAAAAATCTAGTTAATTTTTTGACAAGATTGGCGAGCGCACAGTGGTCAAAAGTCAAATTTAATGCAAAAATCTAAAACTTTCCTACATTTAACCTATGAAGTCCCAGAGTTTGGGGAAACATAATACAACAAATCTATTTATCGACTCAGAGTGGCGTAAACCTGCTAATAAATGTATTTTAAATCATTTAGGAATCTCTTCAAATTACAGATTGTAAAACTTTTTTTTTCTTTTTTTTTTTAATTTTATTTTTTTAATAATCATTGTACATTAAATAGAATTTAAATCAATTACATAATTAAAATTAGGCATAATTTATAATAATTGATAACGTAATTTACACAGGTAGATACATATAAAATAAACTTCACTGTCTACCTTCAACAACTCGCTGAATTTTCTTTTTTTTGTTTTCTCACTAGAACATTCGAATCATTTTTCAGGGCATCCTGAGCGTTGACAAGTAGGTTGGGTAACTGAAATATTAAAATCCAACTCATCTGAATCCAGCCAACTAGAGTATTTATTGAAAAACTCTTCCAGTTTTCCGTGACATTTGTTCCACCTTTCCGAAATTTTGACGGAAAGACGGGAAATTCTAATTTTCAAAAGCCCAATCTCCACATCTTATTTATTATTTATTTGAGCGGAAGTAAGAATAAATTTTAGCAAGTGTTCTTGGCGGATTTTTTGGGAAACTTAACCCACTCTTCTAAAAATTTCCTCCTCGAGATTCGGAGTGTTGTGTCTGAAAAAAATTATGTACCAGCCAAAACGCAAAAAATCGCAAAAATTCTTTGCAACATTTAAAGACTAGAAGGATTGATGAAACAAATCCTTGGGGTAACTTGGGGGTTATATAGTTTTTCGCTATTGAAAAGGGGCATAAATTTACAAATGGCTATATTAACTCTACAGGTATATGCAATGTATATTCGATAACGAGTGTGGAAAAATAATATCTTATCTGTCTTAGAAATGTCCATTGTTAAATAAAAGCAAAAATACTTTGTGCTACACACACCTTGAACATAATAAATGGCCGTCGAATAAAGATAATCCGACTGCCGGTTATTAGGCACTTGTGTAAACAGGATGATTCACTCATTTACTATTTGTTTATAAACACGGTATAGCGGGAAATATTAGTATTAAGCGTCTTGCCAACTAATAATAAAAAGGTCAAGCATTCAGAAATTCAAAACTTTTGACTTGACTTTTGTCCATCTAAATTGGTGATTTTGCCGTGTGTGCGACGTATAATAACGCAGATAAGGATCAATAAGAAGGCCAAGTACTCTACTGTTTTTAAATATTATGCAGAGTGCACTTTCGTAGTCAACGCTCCATCCTCAGTGCTTGGTGATTGACTCCCCCCCCCCGGCATTCGTGGTCCAGGCAACTCAACTTTAATCAGCAGGCACTGAGGATGGAGCGTTGACTCCGAAAAGTGCACTCTGCATAATATTTAAAAAACAGTAGAGGACTTGGCCTTCTTATTGATCCTTATCAATTGGTTCCTCTACCATCCAGCATATTCCAGAGAAAATAACGCAGATATTTCGAATTTTCGAAAATCCCTCCTCTAAACCACCCCCCTTCCACTGGTCCGATTTTAGCCATTAACAAACTTGATTTGTCTTTTTACATAAAACGTTTAAATATCGAGTTTGGTAACAATCAAACATAAATTGCGACCGCTAGAGAATATAACCTTATGGGAAATCTGCTAAAACTTTGTATATAACCAAATTTGAAGTGTCGTCAAGAACCTCCTTAACCTGTAAAGATAATTGCATTACTGGGAGTCCAAATCTAGAGTTTGGAATACCTTGAATCAATATCGGGAAGCTTTATTCTATCAAGGGCTACAAATTTGCTATCGACAGCTCGCCAAATAGCTTGATTAAGGGCGAGTACAATTCGTTGGAGTAAATTACTATTTGCCCAATCTGGCCGTTTGTCTATTCATGGAAGGACAGTGGTTGATGGGCTTAGTCTGCTTCCTAACCATAGCCTCAAGGATGATGAGGAGATGGCAAAAGTCCCAATATCAGAGAAGCTTTTGGGGATGGGCTATTCCGACAGCCGCGGGCTAACCACATCATTCCACGTTCAGACCTACAATTTAATTATCCTAACTAACCCAGCCCTATATAAGTAGCCTTTCTTGATTTACATCTAAATCGGAACCCCTCCGCTTCCCTTCTATATTGACTTTTCTCTCTTGCCTTCTCATTTAAATTTTCCCTTGTATTATTAGTTTTAGCGATAATCATATTAGAACGATCCTTCTCCGAGGGGCAGCAGAGACGATATTGATCTTGGCCCTTTGGCGTCATCGCGATATTAAAATTAAACCAGCTACTCCGTACACCCGGCATTAAGACCACAACGGAGGGACAGTATGAAGGGTCCATCTATGGCAATTTAATCACTGCTGTGACATTTATCACAAATAAAACGACAAATCCTATATGTCACTTATTGCGTTTTTGCATAAGGCTTTATAATCAGGCAGTACTATCAGTAGTAAAGTCGAGCATCTCTATTCTAATTTTAGCAGATTTCCTTTAAGGGAAATCAGCTATTGAGGTTGTACTCATGACGAAATTTTTCTTCAAATGTCCATCGATCCTACCTAGGAGTTGACGAAAATGAGGTACGTTCAAAACTGTATATATATATATATATATATATATATATATATATATATATATATATATATATATATAAATTTCGATCTGTTAACCGCTCTAGCGTCCGCAATTTTTGTTTGATCATTACCAAACTCGATATTCAGTAGTTTTATGTAAAAAGAAAGATTAAATTCGTTAATGGCTGAAATCTGACCAGTGGGAGGGGGGTTTAGAGGGGAGGACTTTCGAAAATTCAAAATATTTCCGTTACTATACGTCGGATCGAAAAATTCTATAGAATCAATCGTATTGCAATTTAAATTTACTATAAATATTGTCTTGAATATTAACCGAAATATTTGCATTTGTATTCTGTGTGTGGTTTGCAGGAGTCGGCTTTTCGGTACTTTCCGAAGAGAGCTCTGGCGCCCATTTTCGTAACTGTTCGTCTCTCGTGAATAGGTCTATATATACCTTCCTACTACAGTTATTATTAGGCAGATTTCTCTAGTGTAATACTTCACGTGGGAAATCTGCTTAGTTTACGCAGCTCCTGCGTGACGGACTTTTCCTACTACAATAGTTTTAATTTTTATAGAAACAAAAATCTAAAAATAACTTCAAATGTCCATCGATCCTACATTCGAGTTGCGAAAAACTGGAGAAAAATTGAGGTCGCACTCATGACGCTATTTTCGAAATTTTTCTTCAAATGTTCATCGATCCTACTTAGGAGATGACGGAAATGAGATCCATTCAAAAATGTATATATATATACACACATCCTTCAGCAAACCCCCACTTCTACTCATGTAATACACCACATTACCACATACACCACATCAGTGTATAAAGGTTCTTCCTATTTACAGTTTGTTTATTTATTTATTTTCTTTTTTCATGTTTCGCCGTAATTCAGATGATGGAAGCTTGGGGCACTAAGTGGTATAGCAAATGTCGACTTTGTTTTTAGAATACCATCGATATTATTGTTGAAATTTCTACTCAGAACGGACCAAGTTCAAAAGTAATAAGGGCAGAAGGGTAAGTTCATCCACCATCGACAGCATTAATTATCCCTTTTTCCAGCTACGCTCAGAAAATTTGATTAGAGATAGAGAAAACATGCAGAGAACAACTATTGTATGCCATTTTTTTTATTATTTTACGTCCAGTTTATGCTAATAGGCTAATCGGAACGGGTTATCTACAGGTTAGCCATCCTTTTCTAGCCAGGGTGGGCACAAGGAATTTATTTAATGAGTCCGTCATTAAACAAATTTCTACTGCCCAGGGCGGGATTCGAACCCGCCACTCTAGGTCTGCCATGCGACATTAGGAACAACGCCCTAACCCGCACGGCCAACCCGAGCCCCCTGTATGCCCTTTAAAAGTTGCAATAAGCTAGTTTGTGTAACATTGTTTTATCCAACTCATGATAACGGAAACCCCTCCCCCACTTTTCCTATCACGATTTTGCCTTTAATGAAGTTAATCTTTAGTTTTACATGAGCTTGCTTACAAACAAAGTAATAATACAACATCTAGACAGGTAACAGATGTGTGTGTGTGTGTGTGAGTGTGTGTGTGCATATACGTATGCCAAAACTAGTCAACTAGGTTCGGGGGGGGGGAGGGGTCAAAACGATTATTTCCGTTGAAATACGAAAACCGAAAATTGTCGATATTACAATAGTTTCTATTATTCATGAAAGGTTGAGGTTTCATGTAAAAATAAAGTCGGATTGAAAAATGTTATGAACAAGTTTTAATTTTCTACAACTATTGTTATTTACATGTTTTCTTTCATTCAAATATTAACCGAGTTATTTGTATTTTTTTGGTATCAGCCTTTTTGAAAGCACTAATTCCATCCATCTGGTTTTCACTTCATGTACCTTTCACTAAATTTCTCATGCCCAGGTGACATTTTAATTCCAGTTTGCATATGCTTCTTACTGCTGGAGAAATAGAGGCATAGATGGTGAGATGAGAACGTCAGAGTGTCATATTCCAACTCGAGGGAAATCTGCTTAGTTTACGCATCACCTGGAGGACGGACTTTTATTTATTTCCACCACATTTCACTTGCTCTCAAGATCTACCAGGTAATAGCATATTTTCTTTACTCTTCCCGACTTCATTCCTCCCATTATTTTAGATACTGAGCCCACCCAAGCTCAGCAATTATTGAGATCTGGTGATGAATTGAAACCCTCAAAGTTCTAATTTGAACAAAACTGTCATCAAGTGGAGATTTTGAGCTAAATAATACTTTCTGGTGGCACCAGATTCATTTTTTAATTTTTTTTTATTTTATTTCTGTACTTTCTTGCGGTCCTGACTCAAAAAGCTTGTACTGTTTTACTACTTCAATATTCTTGGGAATTCCCATCTTTACTGGCTTCCTAAATTATAATTTTAAAACATTTTTTTTGGTCCCGATAAAAAAGTATCTTTAAGGAGGTCACAATAAATCCAGAGGTTGTAGTAAATTAAATGTAGAACAAGAATGTTTCGGTCCGACACATAACAATGACCATTCTTTTCCGGATAAAAGGTTAAATATGTTGTAATAATAAGTTTTTGTTCAATTTGTATGGCTACTTCAATTATCATAGGTTTTGGAGTTGCCATTCAAATCAAATTTATGTCTGACGAAGATGGACGCATTTCCATCGAAAATTTGCAGAACAAAAATTCCAACCGCTGGAGCAGATAACCGAAATCCTCACAATGACGATACCTCCCAGCGATGCAGCCTCAAAAATAAATAAATATATATATATATTAGCTCAGATACCCGGCTTCGCCTGGGAATTCATTTGAGGCTGAATGGTGATGGTATTTTTTAGCAGGCTTTACATTGCACAATATTTTGACATTTACCCGTCCCAGTGTTTAGGATTGATACCCGTCGTTGCCGAGGATTTGCTAATAATAGAATTATTTGTTCGATTAGGCTTCAATATTTTTATATTTCCCGTCTCTTATACATGTAAATATGGTGAATTTTTATTTGAGGTCTCCCTTATAACCCCCCCTCCCGTTCGAACGTAAAAATATTAATATAACTTATAATCATGGAAGAATTAATGCTAATTGACATACCGAGTTTTGTCAAGTTCGGTTCAGCCGTTAGTGCCCAAAAAAATTGTTGGCTCCCGCTAATGTTTTAACGTACAACTCATTTATACTTAGGTATACCACAAAAGTTACTCCAAATAACAAAATAAACAACTTTTGTTATGTTTATATTTGCGGAAAACCAATAGGAAACGAAATATCACAATTTTTAATTTCAGGCCACCCTTATAACCCCCACTCCTGCCCGTCCCTAGAAATGTTGGTATGGCTTATTACAATGAAGGCGTTAGTGCTAATGCACATACCGAGTTTTATTTAGTTCGGTAGAGTCTTTTTTGGCAAATAATATTGTTGACTCCCGCTATAATTTTTAGCGTATAACGAATTTAAACTTCGGTATACGACAAAAGTGTATATAACAAAAGTTACTCTAAATAACAAAATAAACAACTTTTGTTATGTGCATATTTGCCGAAAAACCAATAGAAAACGAAATATCGCTATTTTTAATTTCAGGCTTCCCTTATAACCCCCCCTCCTGTTCGCCTCAGAGAAAATTAATATAGCCTAAAGTCTAAGTTGGGTTAGTAGTAATATACATACCAAGTTTCATAAAATTCGGTTCAGCCGTTTATGCTTGAATAGGTATCTATCAAACATACAATCATACACGAAAGAAACTAAATGCAGATATGGTGTCTATGACATGTGAAACGAAAAGTTATCGTGAAATTTCGCGAAAAAAAATCAATGTACAGACAGTGGTTACAATTTTATATATATATATAATATATATATATATATATATATATATATATATATATATATATATTACGTTACAACAGATAACCTGCTTCTTAAATCTTTTGAACGTGTAGCCTAGCCAGGGATAAAAAACCAAAAAAAAAATTTTCATCTCCAACGCGTTTCGAGCACAGTAGCTCCTTATCAAGGATAAACTTTTCTCTAATTTTTGTGATTATTGTCAAACTTTGTTTTTTGGAAACCACTAAAATGTAAATACGCTTTATATTTCACTAAACACTTACCAATTTCGGTTGTATTTCAGCAATTCAATGCTTAAGAAGGATCACAGTTGCTGATTTTCTCACAGTATGGCTTCAAATTCAAACAGACCTTTTCATCTGATTGCTCTGTTTTAACACCTATCAAGAAATATATTATGAAGAATAACAGACACCAATTTAGTATTTGAGTTAAAAATAGATAGTTTAAGTCAAATGATATGTTAAGGAAAGTGTTAAAATACGAAGTTGAGAAACACGTAAAAATTCATGACTACAATTATCATAATTTTTTGTAAGATATTGGTGTTAACCAAGTTCATATTAATTTTCTATCATTTATATATAAGCAATCTCATTCTTTTCAATCTCTGTGTTAATTCACCCCCCCCCCCCCCCACCCCCCCCCCCCCCCACCCCCCCCCCCCCCCACCCCCCCCCCCCCCCACCCCCCCCCCCCCCCACCCCCCCCCCCCCCCACCCCCCCCCCCCCCCACCCCCCCCCCCCCCCACCCCCCCCCCCCCCCACCCCCCCCCCCCCCCACCCCCCCCCCCCCCCACCCCCCCCCCCCCCCACCCCCCCCCCCCCCCACCCCCCCCCCCCCCCACCCCCCCCCCCCCCCACCCCCCCCCCCCCCCACCCCCCCCCCCCCCCACCCCCCCCCCCCCCCACCCCCCCCCCCCCCCACCCCCCCCCCCCCCCACCCCCCCCCCCCCCCACCCCCCCCCCCCCCCACCCCCCCCCCCCCCCACCCCCCCCCCCCCCCACCCCCCCCCCCCCCCACCCCCCCCCCCCCCCACCCCCCCCCCCCCCCACCCCCCCCCCCCCCCACCCCCCCCCCCCCCCACCCCCCCCCCCCCCCACCCCCCCCCCCCCCCACCACAAAGTAAAAAGTCCGTCACGTAAAGGCTGCATAAACTAAGCAAATTTCCCACTTGCTGGACTAACGGACTGCTCTTCTCGTCGGATATTTTCTATTTCAAAGTAAAAAGTCCGTCACGCAGAGGCTGCATAAACTAAGCAAATTTCCCACTTGCTGGACTAACGGACTACTCTTCTCGTCGGATATTTTCTATTTCAAAGTAAAAAGTCCGTCACGCAAAGGCTGCATAAACTAAGCAAATTTCCCACTTGCTGGACTAACGGACTACTCTTCTCGTCGGATATTTTCTATTTCAAAGTAAAAAGTCCGTCACGCAAAGGCTGCATAAACTAAGCAAATTTCCCACTTGCTGGACTAACGGACTACTCTTCTCGTCGGATATTTTCTATTTCAAAGTAAAAAGTCCGTCACGCAGAGGCTGCATAAACTAAGCAAATTTCCCACTTGCTGGACTAACGGACTACTCTTCTCGTCGGATATTTTCTATTTCAAAGTAAAAAGTCCGTCACGCAAAGGCTGCATAAACTAAGCAAATTTCCCACTTGCTGGACTAACGGACTACTCTTCTCGTCGGATATTTTCTATTTCAAAGTAAAACGTCCGTCACGCGGAGGCTGCATAAACTAAGCAAATTTCCCACTTGCTGGACTAACGGACTACTCTTCTCGTCGGATATTTTCTATTTCAAAGTAAAAAGTCCGTCACGCAAAGGATCTGCATAGATAAGCAAAGTTTTTCCCATTTTGTAGGACTACACGGCCAACTACTTCTTTAGTCGGATCGGATATTTTCTATTTCAAAATAAAACGTCCACGTCATGCAAGGCTGCATAAAGTAAGCAAAAATTTAACAATTGCTGGACCTCCTAACGGACTACTCTTCTCGTGGAATATTTTCTTTCTATTTCAAATAAAAAAGTCTGTCACGCATAAGGTCTGAGTAAACTACTAAGCTAATTTCCCACATGATGGACTAACGGACTGCTCTCCTTCTAGTCGGGAAATTTTCTATACTTCAATGTAAAAAGTCCGTCACGCCAGAGGCTGCCTAAAAATAAGCAAATTTCCCACTTGCTAGACTAACAGACTACTCTTCTCTTTCTAGGCGGATATTTTTCTATTTCAAAGTAAAAAAGTCCCCGTCTCGCAAAGGCTGCATAAAACTAAGCAAATTTCCCAACCTTGCTTGGACTAACGTACTACTCTTCTCGTCGGATATTTTCTATTTCAAAGTAAAACGTCCGTCACGCGGAGGCTGCATAAACTAAGCAAATTTCCGACTTGCTGGACTAACGGACTGCTCTTCTCGTCGGATATTTTATATTTCAAAGCAAAAAGTCCGTCACTCAAACGCTGCGTAAACTATGCAGTCGTACACTAACGTGGCTCATATCGCACGAGGTTTAACAGTAGTTAAATCTACATACGAGTAACACTTAACGTCACAAACTCTTGTGAGAAATCTCTCATTCAATTTGAACCCTTCGTCGGGCGCTTAATCTCTGAGATACACAGTTTCTAGAAAAATATTTGCCAGCCCTCCTAGCAGAGAGTAGTTTATGGGACTCCCTCTCAAAGTATGTTGTGTCCATGTTTTCGATAGTGTCGTGTGCTACACCTGTCATTCAGTTTAATCTCCTAGATACCACGCGCCCGATCTCGTAAGTTTTTGTGAAATTTGTATTTTATAAATATATACATGCATTAAGTTTCCCTATAATCAATGGAATCATATAAACCTGTTTTTCTATAATTTTGCTCATTCATGAGCTTTCACAAAAACTTATACAAGAAAATATTGTACAAAGGAGAGATAACAGTACGCGTTTACCAACTAAGGACGAAACTTGAAGAGTATAGATACACATTGGACAATACGTTGAACTCAAGTACAGAACAGCATAAAAAAAAATCTCTCCGCTCCAACGAACAAAAGAAAATGATATGAACCAGGCAAAACTGAAAAGAAACGTAGGTTTACCTAATTACTCTTGTGAGATTTCCAAAACAAATTTTTTTTTTACAACATAGTTCCAAGCTTTGTCCTAATTGTAATGCAGCTCTGCAAAGAAATAATAATTACTGCCATTTTTAAAAGGATTTGTACATTAAAATGTAGATGATTTTTAATAATTCTTATCTAAAAGTGATATCGTGCTACTTATTTTTGAATGAAGGTATATTTAGAAAATTTGTTTATATTGTTCACAAACTGAAATGAATTATGTATAATTAAGATACGTGCATTTAAAAATTTTCGTTTGATATTTGTATTTTTTAATTATATTTTAAAAATTATCGTCCACTGTTTTAATGACAATGAATCTATAACGAACTTGATCATTTTATTTTTTTTAACATTTTAAAAATATTAAAAACTTATTTCTGATAAACACACCGTGAATAATTTAAATAATCATCATGGATAGCATTTATTATAACTAAATATCATCTATAATGTACATATTTCCAGTCAAAAACCAATCCGAGCTTACTTATTTACAAAACATTATTATACATAATATTAAATGGGAGTAGAAAGCAATATACAACATTTCACAGGAAATAAGTTAACACGATTAACTGCGTTAGCCTCCTGACAACTTCCTCTCCTGCTTGAGTGTTACATTGCTTTAATAAAATTACCTCTTCAATACATTAAAAAAATCGAACTTCCTAGTAATTTATATTCCTACAAAATAATTCATATTTATATTTTAACCTGGGGCAAACAAATAACAGCGGTACCCTAAAAATAATTTAATTTATAATCTAAAAGCAAGTTAAGGGAAAGAGATCGTAGCCCTCCCTAAAACCTCAAATCATATTGAGTTTAAACCCGTATTGTCTTTTGTTATAATGACATTACCAAGTATCGATTAATAGTTATGGATAGCACATAGTCATTTCAATAGCATCAACATATCAGAGGAAATAAGATAATATATACCACAATTCAAGAGTTTTATTCCGCACAGCTTCCGCTATCCCACGTTGTGCAAATTCAGCATGACATTGTTTAAATAATAGATTATACATATTAAATAATCGAAATGCTTTTATAGTTTAATTTCTATGTGAAATAAATAAAGAATTTATTTTCTAATTATAATAAATATCCAATGAGGAGGGTAGGGGCGGAGATTTTATAACTTCCCTCCGAATCACACTTAGAACTATCATATAAGTCTAAAAACATAACATCATTTGTTATAATATGCCTTTATTAAAAATACTTTAATGAGTACTAATAAAATTGTTGACTTCCGCTATAGCTATATTATTGTTATAGCTTATAATCAAAGAGGCATTAATACTAACCCACATACGGAGTTTCATTGAGATAGGTTTTGTCTTTTATGTTCTTTAAAATTATTCACGCACCCTATAGTTTTTAGAGTATAGTGTGTTTATACTTCGGTATATGAAAAAAGTGTATATAACAAAAGTTACTTTAAATAACAAAATAAACAACTTTTGGTATGTGCATATTTGCCGAAAAACCAATAGGAAAAGAAATATGGCTATTTTTAATTTCAGGCCTCCCTCATAAACCCCACTTCCGTTCGTCCCAGAGAATATTAATATAGCCTGTAGATCTAATTCGGTTCAGTAGTTTAGACGTGAAAAGGTAATAACACCAAAGAAAGAAATTACAGATATCGTGTCTACAGCATGTGAAACGATAAAGTATCATGAAATTTCGAAAAAAAAAAATCAATATACAGACAGAGGTTACAATTATATATAACACACACACACACAAAGGGTGTCCCACGTTCCCGTGTCACCCCCTTAAAATCGTCAATTGTAATAATAATAAGACTGAGATTTTGTGTGCCATAATTGTGACCCCTGAAGAATATTTTCAGTCGATATTCAACCTCGTAGGGTTCTCCATTACTTCACCAGCGACCATAACTTTGGAATTTCCAATGGAAGACCCTACTTTTTAAGGCGGATTCTTGTAGAAAATCAAATTCTAAAACGAGTTTATATCAGTGAATTTTTAGATTTGGTGCATCCTTTAGCCGTAAAATGCGCAAATCTTTATTTCAGAAATATCTTATTAAAAAATGCTGTATAAATAAAAGTTGTAGTCAATACAATTATCTTTGAAACAAGTCTACGAGGAAAGGAATGGATTCTGAATTTTAAAAAAAGTAAGTGTGTGTGTGTGTGTGTGAGTGTGTGTGTGTGTTTGTGTGTGTGTGTGTGTGGGTGAGGAGAGAAGAGAGAAGATGAGAGAGAAGAGAGAGAGAGAGAGGGAGGGGAGGAGAGAAGAGAGGGGGGGAGGAGAGAATGAGGGAGGAGAGAGGGAGGGAGAGAGGAAGAGAGAGAGGAGAGAGAGAGAGAGAGAGAAGAGAGAGAGAGAGAGAGGGAGGAGAGAGGAGAGAGAGAGAGAGAGAGAGAGAGAGAGAGAGAGAGAGAGAGAGAGAGAGAGAGAGAGAGAGAGAGAGAGAGTGGGAGAGAGAGAGAGAGAGAGAGAGAGAGAGAGAGAGAGAGAGAGAGAGAGAGAGAGAGAGAGAGAGAGAGAGAGAGAGAGAGAGAGAGAGAGAGAGAGAGAGAGAGAGAGAGAGAGAGAGAGAGTGGGGGAAGGGGGCGATGAGATTATAAAAGTCCTTGTCTGTAATAATCGACCCTAAAAATGGAACGTAGGGGTAAAGAGAAGAGAAATGTAGATGGAGGGGAGGGGATGGAGAGAAGGGGGTAGATAAGCGATGCAGGTTAGGGATTAGGGTAGAATGCTCTGGACTGGTGGCCCTCATCATCGATCGGAGTGCAGCTGCAATTCCCCTCCCAGCTCCTCCTTGTAAAAGTTACCGGCCCATCACACTCCCCCCATCCCCTCAATCTCGTACCATCTTCCTCAATTGCTCCTTTTATTCTTCAACCACGTCACCCGTATGAATGTTCGATTTGTTCACTCGAACAATGTTTCGACTAATCAAGGATCCCGGGGATAAGTGAACTGAATTCAGGAAACTGCATTACTTACATGAGAACTTATACGCATGATCGAAAACAGAAATTCACTGGATTATCGAGGACTATAACGTATGACCCGTGTCAAGGTATACGATGCCAACGTTTCGCTAGTCATGTGATAGCTAACACATGTGTTAGCTTCTTAGTTTAATGGCTAATAATCTAGCTCGCCTGTGGTTAATGGCTTATAAGCCAGACATGAACGTGCGAAAACAAAAATTACTGATTTCTGCAAACATTGCTAATCATCAGGAGTGATCTCGATGAATAATAGAGCATTTTTCCATTCTCCAAGATGGATTTTTAAGATTGACTGTAGACAAAAGCATAGACTGGTTTGGTTTCATTGAAGAATGTTGTAATAAACTAAAGTTCTCTTGCTTCTTATTAAAATGTGTTGAGAAATATCATCCTTGGAATTCGCTCATCACTCTTGAAATTGAATGTGTATCTAACAGCTGAATTACAAGCTCTCTGTAGTTTAATATCATCTGTAGATGAAATGAGCAATTTGCTTGTCTCTCTTTACATCAAATATGCAACTAACAGCTGAATTAAAAGGTCTCTGTATTTTAATACCATCTGTAGATGTAATGAGCAATTTGTCCATCTCTCGCTCTCTATAATTTAATATCATCTGTAGATGTAATGTGTAATTTGATCATCTCCCTTGACATCGAATATGCATCTAACAGCTGAATTACAAGCTCTTTGTATTTTAGTATCATTTGTAAATGTAATGTGCAAATTGATCATCTCTCTTGAAATCGAATATGCATCTAACAGCTGAATTATAAGCTCTCTGTAATTTAATATCACCTGTAGATATAATGTGCAAATTGATCATCTCTCTCTTGAATTCGAATATGCCTCTAACAGCTGAATTATAAGCTCTCTGTAATTTTTCTTGAATTCGAACATGCATCTAACAGCTGAATTGTAAGCTCTCTGTATTTTAATATCATCTGTAGATGTAATTTTTTTCGCCGTGCCGTAAAAAATAAATTGAGGAGAGGGAGCTAAACCGAAAATCACGGTGTATGAATATAACTGTCACTATATTCAATTTTCAATAACAGAAATCAATATTAGATAATGGATGGGGAGTGGGGTATGTCTTATCACGACTAAGCGGATTTCGGCATTAAAAGAGAATTAAGGGCGGGTAAAAGAAAATTGACTCCTTGAAAGAAACTGTTTAAAGTGAAAAAGAGAAGTGGGTTGATTTTGTGTGCCCTGTTATAGAAGAGCGATTACAACGCTAGGAGTAATGTTATTAAAATTCGCGGAGTGGCTTTGGGAGGGGGAGAGGATTGAAGGTGGAAGAGGGGCCTGTGTAAAGTAAAGCACCTTCATTTGGGAGATAGGTTCATTGGAGACTGCTTATCCTCTGCCTGCAGGCAGTAGGACATTACCCTGCCCAGGGGAGATATGTTTGTCCCATCTCCTCACCCAAGGGGCTCCCGGCCCACCATCAGCCCTTTCAATTAACTGCTCTTAACCGTCCCGCTTCCAGCGCAACAGGCCCTATGGATGCCCCCCCACCCCCAAATGCATTCTCCAAGGACCTTATAGTATTGACAGTTTGCCGTATTAACGAATTACCTCTACATGCCTCCTATTTGAAATTCCATATAATTCTAAATAACCAAATATTGTATGTTTAGCGTGAGGAATTATTAATTACAAATTAATTAAATTTATGATATGATAAAATTCGATTTTAGAAGTTTTCACAAAACGAATATCAACTATTGAGATCGTACTCATCGAATTTTCGATCCTAAATCCTCCTAAATGTCTATCGATCCTACCCAGGAAATGACTAATATATATATAACAGATTATTTGAATATTTACAAAAAAAAAAATTCACGCCAAATACATCATAAAAGACATAATTGAAATCAATGACTTCTGTCGCAAGGGGTACCCTAACCCCTGGAATTTGGCCCATAACTGGGCCAAATAGGGTCCTATGTTCAGTTACGCCCCAGGACTATTAATAACTCAGTAACTAAATCACACTATATAGAAAAACCTTAAAGCTAAAAGACTAACCTACTATATACAACATTTACCTATCCTAAGAAACTAGTAAACACAAAATAAAATAAAACATAATACAGACTCGAGTCGTGAAAATTGCCTTTTGTAACGGACTATAATTTGAGATTTGGAGTTTTTCAAGGTCTATAGAAAGTAATTTACTTTGGTATGCTTCTACTATCGAGCTAATGTGTAATTTAATTTAGTTTTTGTCTTGAGTAAGCCAGATGTCAATGAAATTTAAAGAGTTTAGTCAGTTTTTAATTTGAGATACCCAATTAAATCTGATAATATTTGTGGGACTCTGGTCAAATAATAGAAGCCTATTATGTGACAATCATATGATTTCATATCCGAAAAGCACCGGTTGTAACGTAGGACTTCGTTATTATAATAGGAAAAAAAAACATGCAGATTTTTGACATTGAATACTGAAATTTTCCGTATATATCCCTCTCCACCCAACGCAAGCCCAATTCGTCAGCCTAAAAAAATTCTAATGCAGTATATACACAGCACGCACCAAGTAGTGCTTTGAGGGCACACTGACTGTGAATTTTACTATGACTTCCTGGGAGCATCACCAGGTTTCGTGCACGATTTTTACTGGTGGACTATATTAACATAGGTAAATGGAAATGGCTTGGAAAGAAGCTTCTGGAAATTTCAAAGGTTGTTAAAAATTTTCAGAAAGAGGGTGGAGATTTTCTAAAATCCTTATGGTGTGAGGCAGATGCAAATGAAAGCTTCATCTCTGTATGCTTACAAAGAAAAGAACTTCTCTAGCAACTAATGAGTAAATTCTCTCTCTCTCTCTCTCTCTCTCTCTCTCTCTCTCGCTCTCTCTCTCTCTCTCCTCTCTCTCTCTCTCTCTCTCTCACTCTCTCTCTCTCTCTCTCTCTCTCTCTCTCTCTCTCTCTCCCTCGCTCCACTCGATCTCTCTCTCTCTCTCTCTCTCTCTCTCCTCTCCTCTCCCTCTCTCTCTCTCTTCTCCTCTCTCTCCATCTCTCCTCCTCTCATCTCTCTCTCTATCTCTCTCACTCTCTCCTCTCTCTTCCTCTCTCTCTCCTCTCATCTCCTCCCACTTTCTCTCTCTCTCCTTTTTCTCCTCTCTCTCTCTCTCTCTCTCTCTCTTCTCATCTCTCACCTCTCTCTATCTCATCTCTCTCTCTCTCTCTCTCTCTCTCTCTTGTCTCTCTCTATCTCCTCTCTCTCTCTCTTCTCTTCTCTCTCTCTCAACTCATCCTCTCTCACTCTTCTCTCTCTCAACTCTCTCTCTCTCGGACTCTCGCTCTCATCCTCTCTCCTCTCTCTCTCTCTCTCTCTCTCTCTCTCTCTCCGACCTCCTCTACCATCTCTCTCTCATCTCTCTCTCTCTCACACCCTCTCTCTCTCTCTCTCTCTCACTCTCTCACTCTCTCTCTCTTCTCTCACTCTCTCTCCCCAACTCTCTCTCACTCTCTCTCTCTTCCTCTCCTCCCTCTCCTCGCCTCATCTCTCATTCACTCTCTCTCTCTCTCTCTCCATCTCTCTCCTTCTCTCTCTCTCTCTCTACCTCCTCTCTCTCTCTCTCTCTTCTCTCTCATCTCTCTCCTCCATATCACTCTCTCTCTCTCTCTCTTCTCTCTCCACTCTCTCTCTCTCTCATCTCTCTCTCTCTCTCTCTCTCTCTCTCTCTTCTCTATCTCTCTCTCT
This sequence comes from Riptortus pedestris, assembly GCA_019009955.1. Classification (NCBI taxonomy): domain Eukaryota; kingdom Metazoa; phylum Arthropoda; class Insecta; order Hemiptera; family Alydidae; genus Riptortus; species Riptortus pedestris. The sequence goes on from CM032233.1 coordinate 34,553,827, forward strand.
ACCTCACTCCCTCTCTCTATCTCTCCCTCCCTCTCTCTCTCTCGCTCTCTCTCCCTCTCCATATCTCTCCCTCTCTCTCTCTCTCTCTCTCTATATCTATATCTCTCTCTCTAAGTGTTTTATGTAAAAACAATGATCAAGTCCGTTAACGGCTGAAATGAGACTGGGGTGAAGAGGGGGGGGGGTTAAAGGAGAGGAATTTCGAAAATTCATAATATCTACGTTATTATGCGTCGGATTGAAAAATTGTATAGAACCAATCTTATTGCAAATGTATTGTTCAATAAATGGTGTAATGTACAATTTTCCATTATCTGTTAGATTAAGCGAGATATTTGCATTTTTTAGTTTTCGGGTTTCAGTGGGAAATCTGCTCAGTTTACGCACCCCAAGCGTGACGGACTTTTTCTTCACTCGATTGATCCATTTTGTCTGTGAGCAATTGTTTTGAGAAGTTGAAAATTCTAGAAAGGTTTACATTTACTTGAAGGAATGGATAAAACTTGTACTGGAGATGTTTTGGCTGAAGAAGAAAAGGAAAGAAAGAGGAAGTGTAAAGTGTTAGCTGGGAATTGGCCAGCTGGAAGTAGACAATCCGGCCAGGGTAGTAGGGGATGAGGTGCTAACCAGACCCCCCCCCCCCCACCAATCCCTTGCTCTCGAGGGAGAAACACTGCCTCCAACTATGGAGAACATCCTATTAAGGGCATATTAATTGGTTATCTTCTCTTTTTCATTCTTGCATTTCTTTCTTTTCATTCGCCTTAAACGGTCCAGACTATCAGCCGTATGTAAACAATCGTTTGTTTAGTGCAATAATGCTCCTTACAGCTTGAGTCTTCCGGCTGGTGGGTTCGGTATGTACATGGTTGAAAAAAAGTCCTTCACGCGGTGGCTGCGTAAACTAAGCAGGTTTCCCTCGTGAATTTTAATAGCAGATAAACCGACATACTGCTAACACAACATCACCGGTTAGCGAATAAATACAAACGCTAATTAGAAACCTTTCCCCTCCCGGCGCAAAGCCTCTCAAATGTAAACTTACAGGCCTGCCAACGGCTTTCAGTTATTCTTTTTCATTCCGACACCGGAAAGAAAAGCAATAACTGAAACATATCAGAATATAACATATTAATTTTATTGAATCCTATATACTATATCTAGTAGTGTAATTTATAATGAATCAGAATAAATTTTATCGCAATGAATCAAATTTTAGTAGTCCAAGAAATTAAGACGGGGGGGGGGGTCACAAGAACATATTTTCATGTATCTCGTATAATAAAGGTCTCTGGAAATAATATTTGGTATTTAAGCTTCGAATAATGTGGTTTATTATACAACAGAGTATTGTTTACGCAACACGAGTAGAAGTGGGGGTTTACTAAAGGCTGAAAACTGGAAAATGCAAATATCTCGGTTAATATTTAAGATAGGGAATAAATGTATATAACAATATTTATAGTACATTTAATGTGAAATAAGAATCATTCTATACACGTTTTCGATCCGACTTATAGTAACGGAGATATTTCGAATTTTCAAAATTCTCCCCCTCTAAACCCCCCCCTCCCCGTGGTCCGATTTCAGCCATTAACGAACTTGACCTTTTTTTTTTTTTACATAAAACGACTAAATATCGAGTTTGGTAACGATCAAACAAAAAACGAGCGGTAACAGACATATATATATATTTTACATTTACATTTTCGTCAATTTACTGGGTAGGATTGATGGCCATTTAAAGAAAAATTTCGAAAATTGTGTCATGCGTACGACCTCAATAGCTGATTTCCCTTAAGGGAAATCTGGTAAATGTCAACAAAAATAGTCTTACCAGCACAATATATCAACACAGCATATATTACCAGAAGTTTAGATAAAGCCCAAAGCAAGGCCCGCTCCTTCTGATCAGATTTTTAAAATACGGAAATGTTTATTTTTTATGGTAACAAAATGGGCCAAAAATAAACTTATTGTTTGCATTAAACTTTAACTTAAGTAGAAATATTCAATTAAATGTGAGATATGAAAGCTTTCTAGAGGCTTTCCATTGACGGAATTGAATATCGACTTAAACTTTCGTTTCTACTATTCTTACTTTTGGAGAATCTTCTTAGTTTTGCAGCTTATGTGAGATTTTCATTTTATCAGCCCCATGAAAAATTAAAATAAGATCTTCATTGAGTTATTGTAGTCAAGCCGGTAGTACGGTCGACTAATTTTAGCAGATTTCCCTTAAGGGAAATCAGCTATTGAGGTCGTAATCGTGACGCGATTTTCGAAAAATGTCTATCGATCCTACCCAGGAGATGACGAAAATGAGGTCCATTCAAAATTATATATATCATAAAAAGATCTGTAAATCATGTTACAGTGCGTTTTTTGTTCATGCATTGTCAAGGATATGTCTTACATAAATTTCAAATTAAATCGTGTTAATAAATTGAGTGCCTCAAAAATGTTTGTTTATTTCATTTAATAGGGGCACAAGGAAAAGTCTTCGGTGTGCACATCGGATTTTTTCTTCTAAATAAAACATTTCACGACCGATAGGCCGAGTTAAAACCCTCTTGTTTATATTTACTTAATAGTTAAGTTAGTACTCACCATAAATTATGGGTTGTTAAAATAAAAAAATGGTTTGCAGTTCAAATATATACATAGTTTTAACAAAGTATGAATCACTTGCTGTCTTTCCCTATGAGGAAATGGGGGCAGGTTAGACATGCGTGTTAAAGCGTTCACTTTAATGTCACATGGTAAACCTAGAGTGGTGAGTTCGATTCACGCCTGGGCAAAGGTATTTATGTAGTGACGGAATTCAATAAATAAAATCCTTAGTCCCAGCCTGGCTAGAAAAGGGTGGTAACTTGTAGATAACCAGACCCAATTAGGCTTAGTTGCCAAAAGTGGACGTTAAATAATAATTTAATTTTTCCCTATGAGCGGATGCAAGTAGCTCTGAAGATGGAGACAATAGTCTTTGAAAGCGCTTAGTGATGAAATAAAAACTTGTAAAGAATTGGCCTTTTTTTTTCTCTCTCCAAGTACACAATATTCTTCACTTCGCGCAACACTGCTGAGAATAAAAAAAGTATGAATCCTTTTATATTTAGTCTCGATTCACGTATATAAAATGTTATGAAATAGACAGTTTCAGCAGATTTCCCTTAATGAAATCAGTTATTGAGGTTGTTCTCATGACGCGATTTTCGAAATACTTCTTCAAAAGTCCATCGATCCTACTCTGGATTGGTCGTTTAAAAAAGTCGATATTTAAATGTTTCATGTTAAACCAAAAACTATGTTAGATAATGACTGAAAATGGACCAGGAGACGTGGAGGCTTAGAAACGGGCTATATTCAAATTTTCATTCATTCATTATGAATCGGATCGAATAATATTATGTACCTAATCTGAAATTTTAATATTCTGTAATTATAGAATTATAATTTCTTTCAATAACTTTAAAATTAACGAATTTTGCAAACGAACAGTTTCTAATAACGTAGTATACAGTTACAAATCTAGTGAACTTGACAGATGGATCAGGTACTTTCTTATTAGGTATCTTATCGATTGGACGTTTTTATGTAGAAAGAGGTGTAAGGCGTTATTCTGAGACTTCCTAACTTGTGAAATAGATTCCGTTAACCGTATTCATGATTAATTATTATAATTTATTATACCACAATATGAAAGTCACATGAATCACCTGGAAGAACAGGGAAATGCCGATAATTCCCAGTTAGTTGTTTCTCTACAATCGAGGTGATTTATCGTGAAAAGAAGATATATTCATCTTCCTTTATTGGTTTGGTACTTAATTGTCCTATAGTTAATTGACCTCAATACAAAGTTATAATTAAAGTAGATAGGGATTTCAGGGGTACAGAGGAAGTTTAACCGGGCCCTCTCCGTCAACTGCTGTTTCGCTTTCTGCCCTTAAGATAAAGCAAAAGTCTACGAAGTTTAGCTTTATTAAACCGTATAAATTCTACACAATATGCGTGATATCTCAATTTCATAAATCATTTGTTGTAATTTTAGCAGAATAAAAAGTAACAACTGCAGCAGCAAGAAAATTAGATTTATCGAATTTGCGCCACATATTGGAATTGAGAGCCTCAATGCCAATAAACTGAGTTCAAACCTCACCCCAAACAGAAAAATGCCGCTTGTGCATAAATTTTCCACGATATTAGATTGGCTCATTCATTCGTCAGCTGATTAGCTGGAGCTGATCGCCTTGATAATTGGCAGACTAGATGTGACCATCTTATTAGTAGCTTCAAGTAATTTGTTTATATAAAAATGTGGAGCTAAATTTGAAAGACTCATTTGATATTCCCATCATCAATATCATCAACATGATCTAAAGTCTTGGCCTTGTAGTTGGAACATTTGGGTTGTTTTGGAAGCTGGTATTTCATGTTACTATACTCATCGAAATCCATGAAGTATCTGAAGTTTTAGCAGATTTCCCTTCAGGGAAATCAGCTATTGAGGTCGTACTCATGACGCGAGTTTCAAAAAATTTCTTCAAATGTCCATCGATCCTACCCAGGAGATGACGAAAATGAGGTCCGTTCAAAATTATATATATATATATATATATATATATATATATATATATAGATAGATAGATAGATAATGGCTGAAATCGGACCAGTAGGAGGGGGGGTTTAAAGGGGGTAATTTTGAAAATTCGAAATATCTCCGTTATTATGCGTCGGATCGAAAAATCGTATTGCACTAATCTTATTGCAAATTAAATTTACTATAAATATCGTTCTATACATTTATTCTCTATCTTGAATATTAACCGAGATATTTGCATTTGTATTCTGTGTATGCTCGGCAGGGGTCGGCTATGTTCAGGACGTTCCGCCGAGAGCTCTGGTGGCCGTTTCCATAACTACTCGTCTCTCTTGAATAGGTTTAGAGATACCTTACTACAACAGTTGTTATTGGGCTGATTTATCTATTGTATAACTTCACGTGGGAAATCTGCTTAGTTTACGCAGCCCCTGCGTGACGGACTTTTTAAAAAGGCCTTCCTAGTCTCCCACTTTCCCTACAGCCAATAATCTTACCTTCAAATAGTGGTGAAGGGGAGTAGCTTCTGTCGAGAGTGATGGAGGGGCGATTGTATTGTACACTATCACATTACCAAATGCATTTAAATGCAGAATGTAATTTTCTTAATAAAATAAAATCTATAAAAATAAATTATTGTGCCTTAATATATGCTCATGAAGTTTCATTCTTCATTTTTGTTTACTTAGATCATTTAGATCTTTCACGTAGATTTCGTTTGAGACTAACTTGTTTTGGGGATTCTGCAGAAATCCACATTTCCATGGCTTCCAATATATCATATTATTCTTCAACTTCAGCTTTCTATTTCTTCAGAGACGATTCTTCCATCACTTTGTTTCCAATTTCAATGCGTGTATTTTCTATGCTTTGTTTTCTCTCTATACTGCCAAAACGTTTATTTTATGTCCTTTATCAAGAGTTTAAACTGATCCATGGTATCATTTAGGCCTTAAAGACATTCTATTAATTTGTATTTGAGATTTTGCCATCAGTGCAATATCATCTGCAAATCACATCAATGGACGTATTTACCGCTAATCTGATAATATCTTTCATTATAAATGACCAAACTTAATTTGTTTTAAGGTAATGAATCTGGAGATGATAATGAATCTGGATTAATGTTGTAAATGATAGGAACTGTTAATAACAAGCTATACTATTGAGTAGTTAATAGTGAATACATTCATTGCTTGAAAGAGTGCTAAAAGGGTCTAGGAAAGAAAAGGGGTTATTTCTTATCATTAAGAATGATCTATAATAATCGACGTAAATATCGTTGTAAGAACAAGGATATACTTTTCCTCTTCTATTGGTCTTCTTTTTTTTCCTTTTTTTTCTTACTCCTATCATAATTGCTTTTCGTCCTTGTCATTGTGCCAGGTTGGAAAGGAGGAATGTCGGTAACAGACGAGGATCAATGGAGGCTTCCGATTCGTTATCAGTAGTCGAAGCTTTATTGGTCGGTAGGGCTATGGTGGGGGTCGGGGAGTGGGGGGTTATCTTTGTGCTCCAGGCCCAATGTCTCAGGCAGGCCCACGACAATGGCTCTTTGTGCTCGGCTCAATATCCCCCTGCAATTAGGTGTACATTTGTCTCAGCCAACGGAGGACCACTTCAAATTGTCTCAGCGGCTTGGATTTGTTCGACCTACGGCTGATTCAATCCTTTCCCATTAGGCTTTCCTAATAATTAAGACTCGTCGCTATTCATTACTGGTTTCCTCTGATATTTACTATTTCGAATCTAAGGATAGCCCTTCCACTGATTACTTCTTACAAATCTTTTAAGCATTTGAAAAGCCCTGCCCTTAAACTTTAAATACAAAACCTTTTAAACAGTAAATGCGGATTTGTAATTTAAATGTGACAATGGGGCTACTCGACTCGACTAGATCTTCTTTGGCGATCAACTAAACTTCCATTGTATAGTTACCTGAAGTATTACTGAAGACTGAAAAAAGTCCGTCACGCAGGGTCTGCGTTAACTATGCAGATTTCCCACTAAAACCCGAAAACTTAAAAAAAATGCAAATATCTCGATTAATATTAAAGATAGTGAAAAATAGTGCATAACAACATTTATAGAACAATACATTTGCAATAAGATTGGTTCTAAATAATTTTTCAATCCAACGCATAATAACGGAGATATTAAGAAATTTCGAAATTCTTCTCCTTTAATCCCCCCCCTCACCCCAGTCCGATTTCAGCCGTTAACGAACTCGATCTTTCTTTTTACATAAAACACTTATATATCGAGTTTGGTAACGATTTAACAAAATTTCGTCATTTCCTAGGTAGGATGGAGGGACTCTTGAGAAAAGTTTTCAAAAGTTGCGTCGTGAGTACAACCTCAATAACAGAATAAATAAATATTTTCAATTTACAAGTTTCAGGAAAATTTTAATTGATGACGTCATAACACTACGTATTTGATATGTATATCACACAATAAACGTTCAATGAAAACAATATTTGGTATTTAAACTTGGAATAAAGTGGTTCATGATGTAACAGCGTTTGCTAATATGACATGGGTGGGACTGGGGGTTTACTGAAAACTTAAAAATGCTAATGTCTCCGTTAATATTAAAGGTAGAGAATAAGTGTATATGACAATATTTATTGTAAATTTTATTTACAATAAGATATGTTTTATGCAATTTTTCAATCCAACGTATTATATCGGAGATATTCCAAATTAAATTCCCCCTCTAAACCCCACCCTCTCACTGGTTCTATCTAAGAATATATATAACATTTATACAACATTACATTTGCAATACGATTTATTCTAATATAATAATATGAAGCATAATAACGAAGATATTCCGAAATTCCCCCGACTAAACTACCTGTCCCGCAGCTCCGATTTTAGCCATTAACGAACTTGATCTTTAATTTTGTATGAAACGCGTATATTTCGAGTTTGGTAACGACAGATAGAGTGGCGGATTTCGTCATCTACTAGTTAGGATCGATGGACGTTTGAAGGAAAGTTTTCGAAAATCAAGTCATGAGTTCAACCTGATAAAGATGACACACACACACACACACACACACACATATATATATATATATATATATACATACACATATATATATTGTTGCGAAAATTAAATATGTGAAGGATTGGCTGAGAGGGAGCCGCGTGTTTGGGAGGTGCGAGGGACATGAAAGGAGCCGACCGAAGATTAGTGGCACCTGCAGCATATAATTAGGGCCGCGGATGTCCAGGAACTTTTGGCCTTTCCTGTGTAGCCCCTTCTGGCCATTCTGTGTGATGTTTGCCGACAAGCATATATAAGAAACCCTGACAGTACCCCAGTTCTGTAAGCTCTCTGCTGTCATGATGTGCGTTCAGTGCAGTGCGGTAAAGTGTTTTTATGTGAAGAACAGTGTTGTGCCGTGACTGTAAGTAACAGTATAGTGTCGTGTTTAAGACAGTGCAGTGCCGTCTTTTATTTGAAGTTCAGTGATCGTGAGTGAATAATTGGGCAGTGTAATAACAAGAACTGTGACGCTATCAGTGCATACTGTGAGTAGTAATTAAGAGTAATTAACCAAGTGTATTGTCAAATAAATTGTGCAGTGATAAAAACTGTGAAACGTGTGTGTGTTTAATTTTGCAATCCAAAAGAACTGTTATTAACAACGTTTATTACTGGTTTTGTAAAAAAACGTAACAATATATTTATCATTTTACCTGTTACCGCTTTAGCAGTTGCTTCATTTTATCATAACCAAACAAGATCTTTACCATACACGATATTTAACCGTTTCAGCCAATACTAAAGATCATATTTGTATAGGCGGAAATCGGACCTGGAAAAGTGGGTGATTCAAAAATTCAAAATATCTCGTTATTATGAGCCGGGTCATTAAATGTTACAGACTCAATCATGTTATACTATAAATTTTTTGGTAACTCAAGTATTAAGTGAATTATTCGTACTTTCTTGTTTTCAGCTTTCAGTTAGACCCTTTCGCTATTCGTCTTTTTTTTACATATAAATAGAGAATATGTGGTGAGATTAGATCACAAGCGTGTTATACGACCACGAGGGAAATTTTACTAGTTCACGGCTCCCCAGTGTACCGACTTTTGATTTTTAGAAACTTATTCTAAATTAGAGATTTCATTATTTTGTCGGGTCTTTGCGTTTATTTAGGGCAGTAACAAAATGTATATATGTATGAAGTAAAGACAGATTAAGTACTCATCTCTTTTATTATGGATCCAAACACAATAGTCAGTTCTATTTGAAGTTATCTTTGGGTATAATTATAAGATAGAGCATGAAGATAAAAATTGAAATGGCGTACTAGAAGTACTAATGTAATCATGTTTCAGTGTCACAATAACAAGCGCTGGGACATTTACTATTCTTGTTTCTTTCGATGGCATTGTTCTGCAAAAATTAGAAAAGCATTAAAGCAAGCTAAAAGCTGGAGTTTTTAGAATTAACGCGATATCAATATTCTGTTTGCAGGCTGATGAAAAGAAGTCATTCATAACCAGGTCTCTTTTAAGTGTATTGTGTGTATTCAAACTTTACTAAGTTTTTTTATTCATCATACCTCCCTTACTAACCATCTGTTTATCAGTCCCCCCCTCTCTCTCTCTCTCTCTCTCACACACACACACACACACACACTCTCTCTCTCGCTCTCATTATTTTTTATTTACTGTAGAAAAAGTGAGAAAGAATCGTCCAAAAATCATCTTTCTTAAAACGTGTATCATAGTTGCAAGTTTCACAAATCACATAATGCATCTGTAAAAAATTGAAACAATTCTTTACACAGATCAATAGCGTGTTCAGCACCTGGAAACTCTGCTTAGTTTACGCAGCCTCTGCGTGCAGAGCTTTTTTTAGTATCCTCAACATGTGACCTCATCCAGTCTTCAATAGGCAAAATTGCTTTTAGTCAGGGATGAGAAACACGCGGGTCGCGGGCCGCTTGCGGCCCTTTCAACATATTTATGCGGCCCGCCAAGCATTTCTAATATTGAATTTATTATATCGACTTTCTCCCGTCAATATAATGTAAAAAAATTAATTATAGTTTAATGGTAGTACATACTAAACCAAAACATTTTTTTGTCACGAGTTACTTACTTGTCGGCGACCTGTTCAAACATTCAATACGAACACGCTGCGTCTATGCTTGTTTGTGTTTGCTTCTGTCACACAATCAGTCTGGTGAGCTGTTAACAAGCAATTTTATAAATTCTTGTGTTTCTTATAAGGCGTGGGCGCAATATTAATGTCAAAAAGGTAATATTAAAGTTTTTTTTATTCAAAATTAATTTTTCCTACAAATTGTTTTAATTTTCAATTTTTTCATCAATAATGTCGAAAAAGCAAATGAAAAAAAACGGAAATTTGCAGATGAGCAAAGGCATTGCTACGAAATGTGGAAATTTGATTATTTTTTCACTTTCCTCAAAGATAAAGCTGTATGCTCAATATGTTCAGAAACTGTGTCTGCATTAAAAGAATATAACATACAAAGGCATTACGATACAAAATATGAACAACAATATAAAAACTTAACCTGACTAATCTGGATGGATAAGTTTAATCAAATGGAGAAAAACTTGGGAAAACAACAGATTATTTTTAAAAATCAAGCTATTTTATCAAATACGATAGTAAAGTCTAGTTTTATTGTCAGTCAAATACTGGCAAAAAATGAAACCCTTACCGGATAGAGAGATGATAAAAGAATGCCTGACTGCTGTAGCAGAAATAGCATTTCCTGATAAAATAAATATTATTTCAAGCATTAGTTAATCAAGATTCACCATTGCAAGGAGAATTGAAGACTTGTCATAGCAACAACGCTTCGGTTTGCGCATTGCAAAATTCGAATACTGTTCTTTGGCACTTGATGAGACTTGCGATGCAGCACAACTGGCAATATTGTTACGTCGTATTGACACCAAACTTAATTTTACCGAAGAATTGTGTTCACTGTTTCGTATGCAAGGGGGTAAAATACTTTTTTTATGTTATTTTATTGTTTTTTTTTAATTTTGCGTTAAAATTTGTATATGAAATCTTTACTTTTTTTAATTTTTATATTTTTGTATTCAAATGTTTATAATAAATAAAGTTTTCTAAGGGCCCGTTGATTAAAAAGGTTGCTCACCCCTGCTTTAAGTCAATACTAGATGAAAAACACACGAAATACCTTTCACTTACTTATGTTTCACGTTCTCTGACAACTCGCGTTAGGAAGGAGAACCAGGTTCGAGTTCCTACAGAAACAAACATCTGTTCTCTAATATAAAAAAAATAATAGTGAGTGAATTGTCCCACAAAGTTGAGTATTTTCATAATAGTTGAAACTATGGCCACTAGCTTATTAATGTTCGTCGTAACCATATGTAAATTCATATCTTCATTTTTCCCTTTAACTTATTACTTGGAAACATTAAACGCAATAAGGAAAGGAAATGATTGCACACCGACCATCATTAAGCACATTTCAATAAATAGGGGATGTCAAATTCAAAATATCTCCGTTAATATAAGTCGAATCCAAAGATATAGCCTATCTTGTTGAAAATTTAATTTTCTATAAATGTTATTCTGTAGGAATTTTCTATATCTGGAATATTAACCGAGATATCAGCATTGTAAAACTTTTCAGCCTTCACTAAACCCCCGTTTTAGTCATCGCACTTTAGCAATAAGCCAATATATCATAAAAAGTATTATTACAATCTTAAATGCTAAATATTGTTTATTACGGCAGATACATAAACATATGGTGCATGACGTGATAACATAAAGATTAACTTCGTTAATGGCTTAAATCAGACCAGTGGGAAAGGGCCGATCAAAAGGGGGAAATTGAAAAATGTAAAATATATCGTTATTATAGGACGGATCGAAAAGTTGTATAACACACAAACACACACACACACCCCCCCCCACACACACACACACACTGTTTATCTAGTGTTCTTTCACATCACTCAATAAAAAAAAAATCACACATTTTTAAAAATAAATTACAACTACAATATTTTTTATGAATAGAATTCTGTTTGGCTGGTCATTTTTAAAACTAGTTTAACAGCATCGATGCATAGTCTTTACAATGAGTAAACAAATGATCATGGAAGAGTGGAGTTAAATTGGAAATGGAGTTGTGGTTCCGTAACAATATCTTGTAACACAATGAATTTCCGCGTTCAATTTAGTCTGTTCAGGCGAATAGAATGTTGCTTGGATCGGTAAGTGCAGTACCCGTCCTAAGCAGAATAGTTCCTGCTTGAATTACGCAATTGTTCTACCTGAGAGCTCTTGGAACTTACACATTCCGGCTAAACCACGATGTCTGCAATTTCTTCACTAAATCGCCTTCCAAGTGCTCTCCTGCATTTATTGAAATACCATGACTAAACTTCACGGCAAATCAGTCCGTACTCCATTAGATGGAACTAATTGTGTTACTAAAATATTTCTCCCTCAGTGGTGCTGATCGTTGACTAAATATGCGTTTAAGAAACACGATTAACTTTCACAATTCTCCGGAAGGCCAGTAAAAAAGAAAAACCTCAAATAATTATTAAAATCATTTTTATTTGTCAACAAGTTTCGCGTCAAAATAACTTTTATTTCGAATGCGTAAATATACTAGAAAAAGAGAGAAATATAAGGAAGAGGAATACAAAAAAGTATGTGCGTATTAAAAGAAAACAGGAAAAAGGTAATCAATAAAAAGACAGATATTAAAAATGAGACATTCATATAATTTAATTTATTATAAACACTGAGGTACTGTTTGTTCAATAGAAATATTCTCCTTTAGAATATAGACTACATATCATTAGGATTAATCTATATGTTTTATATCTTGATGATCGATTAAAATAAGCTGACATAACCACCATTCATTATAAGCCACAGCGGATTGAAGCAGCTAGTGGGATGCCCTATGTAACGGTCAAGTCGATGATATTACTTCCTATGTCGTATCGATTTATAATTTCTCATGAAGAGGCGTCATGAGTACGCGAAATTAGTTAATAAATGAAAATGATTTTGATAATAATTTGATGTTTTCTTGTGATGATAACGTACCGCCACAGGATTGGTTAAGTGAGTTTATATGTGTCAATATTGCACAATAACAAACATGATTCGTTCAACATGTCAGATATTTTAATCGTGGCATTTCCAAATAAGTGTAAAACATAAGGAATATTACTTTGAGCTAAAGAGATTTAAGAAGATATCTTAATATTGTATAATATTCAGCTTGTACTTCCTTCTACCAATTAAATGAAGTATTGTAAGCTACACAAATTTCAGATTTCAACGGAACTATCCGGATTGACCCTCACTGAAGCCTACACCAGATTTGCCGGTGGTTAGCTACATCAGGAGCCACCTCCCTCACGACTGCTACGGCAATCCACAGGCACCGGAGCCCACCTCCCTCCCGACTGCTACAGCAATCCACAGGCACCGGGGCAAACCTCCCATCCGACTGCTACGGCAATCCAAAGGCACCGGGGCCCACCTCCATCCCGACGGCATCAGGAAAACATTTAAAGGTGCACACTTCCCTCCCGAAAGCAACTAAAAAACATCCAAAGGGGCACAACTCCCTCCCGACGATTTCAGCAATCCATTGGAAAGGAGAACACCTCCCACCCGATGGCTTCAGAAATCCATTGGAAAGGGGTACACCTCCCTCCCAACTGCTTCTGCAATCCTTTAGAAAGGGGCACACCTCCATCCCGACGGCATCAGGAAACCATTTAAAGGTACACACTTCCCTCCCGAAAGCAACTAAAAAACATCCAAAGGGGCACACCTCCTTCCCGACTGCTTCTGCAATCCATTAGAAAGGGGCACACCTCCTCCCCGACTACTTCTGCAATCCATTAGAAAGGGGCACACCTCCCTCCCGACGGCCTCAGCAGTCCATTGGAAAGGGGCACACCTCCTCCCGACGGCCTCAGCAATCCATCGGAAAGAGCAAAGCTCCTACCGACGGCTTCAGCAATCCACTGGAAAGGGGCACACCTCCCTCCCGACAGCAACTACAAAATATCCGAAAGGGGCACACCTCCCTCCCGACTGCAAAAACAATACATCGGAAAAGGGACAAACTCCCTACGGACGGCATCTGCAAAACATCGGAAAGGGGCACACCTCCCTCCCGACTGCATCCGCAATCCATTGGAATAGGACACACTTCCTTCCCGACGGCTTCTGCAATCTATTAGAAAGGGGCACATCTCCCTCCCGACGGCCTCAGCAATCCACTGGAAAGGGGCACACCTCCCTCCCGACGGCCTCAGAAATTCATTGTAAATGGGCACACTCCTCCCGACGGCTTCAGCAATCCATTGGAAAGGGGCACACCTCTCACCCGACGGCCTCAGCAATCCATCCGAAAGGGACACACCTCCTCCCGATGGCTCAGCAATCCATTGGAAATGGGCACACCTGCATCCCGACGGCCTCAGCAATCAATTGGAAAGGAGCACACCTCCCTCCCGACACAAACTAAAAAACATCGGAAAAAGGCACACCTCCTCCCGACGGCTTCAGCAATCCATTGGAAAGGGGCACACCTCCCTCCCGACGGCTTCAGCAATCCACTGGAAATGGGAACACCTCCCTCCCGGCGGCCTCAGCAATCCATTGGAAAGGGGCACACCTCCCTCCTGACTGCAAAAACAATACATCGGAAAAGCGACAAACTCCCTACGGACGGCATCTGCAAAACATCGGAAAGGGGAACACCTCCCTCCCGACTGCATCCGCAATCCATTGGAATGTGAAACTCTTCCTTCCCGACGGCTTCTGCAATCCATTAGAAAGGGGCACACCTCCTTCCCGACTACTTCTGCAATCCATTAGAAAGGGGCACACCTCCTCCCGACAGCATTAGAAAGGGGCACACCTCCCTCCCGACGGCCTACCAGCATCCATCGAAAGGGGCACACCTCCCTCCCGACTGCAACTACAATCCATTGAAAGGGGCACACCTCCCTCCCGACGGCATCAAAATCATCGGAAAGGGACACCTCCCTCCCGACGGCATCAGCAATCCATTGAAAGGGCACACCTCCCTCCCGACGGCATCAGCAATCCATTGGAAAGGGGCACCTCCTCCCGACGGCCTCAGAAATCCATTGGAAAGGGCACACCTCCTCCCGACGGCTTCAGCAATCCATTGGAAAGGGGCACACCTCCCTCCCGACGGCTACTGCAATACACCGGAAATGGGAACACCTCCCTCCCGCCGGCGTCAGAAATCCATCGGAAAGGGGCACACCTCCCTCCCAACGACCTCAAAAATCCATTGGAAAGGGGCACACCTCCCTGACGACAGGTAATACAAAACATCGGAAAGGGGCACACCTCCTCCCGACGGCTTCAGCAATCCATTGGAAAGGGGCACACCTCCCTCCCGACGGCTACAGCAATCCACTGGAAATGGGAACCCCACCCTCCCGGCGGCCTCAGCAATCCAGTGGAAAGGGGCACACCTCCGCCCCGACGGCACTGCAAAAAAATCGGAAAGGGGCACTCCCTCCCGACGGCATCAGCAATACATCGGAAAGGGGCACCCCTCCCTCCCGACTGCATCCGCAATCCACTGGAAAGGGGCACACCTCCCTCCCGACGGCCACAGCAATCTATTAGAAAGGGGCCCACCTCCCTCCCGCCGGCCACAGCAATCCACTGGAATTGGGCACACCTCCCTCCCGACGGCAACTACAAGACATCGGATAGGGGGCACACCTCCCTCCCGACAGCAACTACAAGACATCGGATAGGGGCACACCTCCCTCCCGCCGGCTTCAGAAATCCATCGGAAAGGGGCACATCTCCTTCCCGATGGCATCCGCATTCGATCGGAAAGGGGCACACCTCCCTACTAACGGCTTCAGCAATCCATTGGAAAGGGGCACACCTCCCTCCCGACGGCTTCAGCAATCCATTGGAAAGGGGCACACCTCCCTCCCGACAGCAACTACAAAACATCGGAAAGGGTCACACCTCCCTCCCGACAGCAACTACAAAACATCGGAAAAGGGCACACCTCCTCCCGACGGCTTCAGCAATCCATTGGAAAGGGACACACCACCCTCACGACGGCGTCAGAAATCCATTGCAAATGGGAACACCGCCTCCCGACAGCACGTACAAAACATCGGAAAGGGGCACACGTCCCTCCCGAATCCATCGGAAAGGGGCACCTCTCTTCCTGACGGCCTCAGCAATCCACTGGAAAGGTGCACACCTCCTACCCGACGGCTTCAGCAATCCATTGGAAAGGTTCAAACCTCCCTCCCGACGGCGTCAGCAATCCATTGGAAAGGGGCACACCTCTCTCCCAACCGCAACTACAATACATCGGAAAAGGCACAACCTCCCTACCGACACCATCCACAATCCATTGGAAAGGGGCACACCTCCCACCCAACGGCTTCAGCAATCCATTGGAAAGGGGAAGACCTCCCACCCGACAGTAACTTCAAAACATCGGAAAGGGGCACACCTCGCTCCCGACAGCAATTACAAAACATCGGAAATGGGCACACCTTCTCCCGACAGCACCTGCAATTCATTGGAAAGGGGCACACCTCCTCCCGACGGCCTCAGAAATCCAAAAGAAATGGGCAAACCGCCAACCCGACGGCAACTACAATCCTTCCCGACGGCCTCTGCAATCCATCGGAAAGGGGCACACCTCCTCCCGAAAGCTTCAGCAATCCACTGGAAGTGGGAACACCTCCCTCCCGACAGCAACTACAAAAATCGGAAAGGGGCACACCCTCCCAGCAATACATCGGAAAAATGAGCACCTCCCTCCCGACGGCTTCAGGATTCCATTGGAAAGTTGCACACCTCCCTACCGAAGGCCTCAGCAATCCATTGGAAAGTTGGACACCTCCCTCCCGACGGGCTCAGCAATCCATCAGAAAGGGACACACCTCCTCCCGACGGCCTCAGAAATCCATTAGAAATGGGCACGCCCCCTCCCGAAGGCCTCAGCAATTCATTGGAAAGGGGCACACCTCCTCCCGACGGCCTCAGCAATCCATCGGAAAGGGGCACACCTCCCTCCCGACAGCAACTACAAAACATCGGAAAGGGGCACACCTCCCTCCCGACTGCAACTACAAAACATCGGAAAGGGGCACACCTCCTCCCGACGGCCTCAGGAATCCATTGGAAAGGAGTACACCTCCTCCCGACAGCTTCAGCATTCCACTGGAAGTGGGAAAACCTCCCTCCCGACAGCAACTACAAAACATCGGAAAGGGGCACACCTCCCTCCCGACTGCAACAACAATACATAGGAAAATGGACAAACGCCCTACCGACGGTATCCGCAATCCATTGGAAAGGGGCACACCTCCCACCCGACGGCTTCAGCAATCCATTGGAAAGGGGCACACCTCCCTCCCGACAGCAACTAATAAACGTCAGAAAGAGGCACACCTCCCGACGGCCTCAGCAATTCATCGGAAAGTGCAAACCTCCTACCGACTGCTTCAGAAATCCACTGGAAAGGGGCACATCTCCGTCCCGACGGCCTCAGAAATCCATTGGAAAGGGGCACACCTCCCTCCCGACGGCCTCAGCATTTCATTGGAAAGGGGCATACCTCCCTCCCTACGTCCTCAGCAATCCATCGGAAAGGGGCACTCCTCCTCCCGACTGCTTCGGCAATCCACTGGAAAAGGGCACACCTCCCTCCCAAGGGCCTCAGCAATCCATTGGAAAGGGGCACACCTCCCTCCCGACAGCAACTACAAAATATCGGAAAGACGCACATCTCCTTCCCAACAGCATCCGCAATCGATCGGAAAGGGGCACACCTCCCTCCCGACGGCTTCAGCAATCCATTGGAAAGGTGTACACCTGCATCCCGATTGCTTTAAAAATCCATTGGAAAGGGGCACACCTCCCTGACGACAGGTAATACAAAACATCGGAAAGGGGCACACCTCCCTCCCGACGGCAATCCGCAACATCGGAAAGGGGCACACCTCCCTCCCGACGGCTTCAGCAATCCATTGGAAACGTGCACACCTCCCTCCCGACAGCAACTACAAAAAATCGGAAAGGGGCACAAATCCTTCCAACGGCTTCAGCAATCCATTGGAAAGGGGCACTCCTCCATCCCGACAGCAACTACAAAACATCGGAATGGGGCCTACCTCCCTCCCGACTGCAACTACAAAACATCGGAAAGGGGCACACCTTCTTCCTGACGGCTACAGCAATCCATAGGAAAGGTGAAAACCTCTCTCCCGACAGCAACTACAAGATACTGGAAAGGTCACCCCTCCCTCCCGACAACATCCGCAATTCATTGGAAAGGGGTACACCTCCATCCCGGCGGCTTCAGCAATCCATTGAAAGGGGCAGACCTCCCACCCGACAGCAACTTCAAAACATCGGAAAGGGGCAAACCTCCCTCCCGACTGCATAAGCAATCCATCGGAAAGGGGCACGCCTCCCTCCCGACGGCAATCAAGGAAAGGGGCACACCTCCCTCCCACCAGCAACTACAAAACATCGGAAAGGGCACAACTCCCTCCAGACAGCTTCAGCAATCCATTGGAAACGTGCACACCTCCCTCCCGACAGCAACTATAAAAAATCGGAAAGGGGCACACCTCCCTCCCGACTACAACTACAAAACATCGGAAAGGGGCACACCTCCTTCCCGACGGCATCCGCAATCCACTGGAAAGGGGCACACCACCCTCCCGATGGCCTCAGCAATCTATTGGAAAGGGGCACATCTCCCTCCCGACGGCCTCAGCAATCCATTGGAAAGGGGCACACCTGCATCCCGACGGCATCCGCAATCGATCGGAAAGGGGCACACCTCCCTCCCGCCGGCTTCAGATATCCATTGGAAAGGTGCACACCTCCCTCCCGATAGCAAGTACAAAACATCGGAAAGGGGCACACCTCCCTCCCGACGGCCTCAGCATTTCATTGGAAAGGTGCAAACCTCCATCCCTACGTCCTCAGCAATTCATCGGAAAGGGGCACACCTCCTTCCTGACGACTACAGTAATCCATAGGAAAGGTGGAAACCTCTCTCCCGACAGCAACTACAAGACACTGGAAAGGGCACCACTCCCTCCCGACAACATCCGCAATTCATTGGAAAGGGGCACACCTCCTCCCGACGGCTTCAGCAATCCACTGGAAAGGGGCACATCTCCCTCCCGGCGGCCTAAGCAGTAAATTGGAAAGGGGCACACCTCCCTCCCGACAGCAACTACAAAATATCGGAAAGAGGCACATCTCCTTCCCAACAGCATCCGCAATCGATCGGAAAGGGGCACACCTCCCTCCCGCCGGCTTCAGCAATCCATTGGAAAGGTGCACACCTCCCTCCCGACTACAACTACAAAACATCGGAAATGGGCACACCTCCCTCCCGACTACAACTACAAAACATCGGAAAGGGGCACTCCCGACGGCTTCAGCAATCCATAGGAAAAGGGCACACCTCCCTCCAGAAAGCAACTACAAAACATCGGAAAGGGGCACACCTCCCTCCCGACGGCTTCAGCAATCCATTGGAAAGGGGCACACCTCCCTCCCGACGGCTTCAGCAATCCATTGGAAAGGGGCACACCTCCCTCCCAACGGCCTCAGCAATCCATTGGAAAGGGGCACACCTCCCTCCCGATAGCAAGTAAAAAACATCGGAAAGGGGCACACCTCCCTCCCAACGGCCTCAGCAATTCATTGGAAAGGGGCACACCTCCCTGACGACAGGTAATACAAAACATCGGAAGGGGTCACACATCCCTCCCGACAGCAACTGCAAAACATCGGAAAGAAGCAGTCCTCCCTCCCGACAGCAACGACAAAACATCGAAAAGGTGCACACATCCCTCCCGACAGCAACTACAAAACATCGGAAAGGGGCACACCTCCCTCCCGACAGCAATTACAAAACATCGGAAAGGGGCAAACCTCCTTCCCGACGGCTTCCGAAATCCATTAGAAAGGGGCACACATTCCTCCCAACGGCCTCAGCAATCCATTGGAAAGGGGCACACCGCCCTCCCTATAGCAAGTGCAAAACATCGGATATGTGCACACCTCCCTCCCGACAGCAACTACAAAACATCGGAAAGGGGCACACCTCCCTCCCGACGGCTTCAGCAATCCATTGGTAAGGTGCACACCTCCTCCCAACGGCCTCAGCAATCCTTTGGAAAGGGACACACCTCCATCCTGACAGCAAGTACAAAACATCGGTAACGGGCACACCTCACTCATGCGGCAACCGCAATCCATCGGATAGGGGTACACCTCCCTCCCGACAGCAACTACAAAACATCAGAAAAGGGCACACCTCCCTCCCGACAGCAACTCCAACAGCAAAAAAATGGGAAAGGGGAACATCCCTCCCGGCGGCTTCAGCAATCTATTTTGCAAAGCGGAACACCTCCCACCTTACGGCTTCAAAAATCCATTGGAAAGGGGCACACCTCCCTCCCGACTACAACTACAAAATATCGGAAAGGGGCACATCTCCCTCCCTAAAGCAACTAAAAAACATCGGAAAGGGGCACACCTCCTTCCTGACGACTACAGTAATCCATAGGAAAGGTGGAAACCTCTCTCCCGACAGCAACTACAATACATCGTAAAGGGGCACACCTCCCTCCCGACCGTTTCAGCAATCCATTGGAAAGGTGTACACCTCCCTCCCGACAGCATCAGCAATCCATTGGAAAGGGGCACACCTACATCCCGACGGCCTTAGCAGTCAATTGGAAAGTTGCACACCTCCCTCCCGTCAGCAACTATAAAAATCGGAAAGGGGCACACCTCCCTCCCGACGGCTTCAGCAATCCATTGGTAAGGTGCACACCTCCTCCCGACGGCCTCAGCAATCCATTGGAAAGGGGCACACCTCACTCCCAACATCTCAGCAATCCATTGGAAAGGGGCACACCTCCCTCCCGACAGCAACTATAAAAATCGGAAAGGTGCACATCTCCCTCCCTACAGCAACTACATACATCGGAAAGGGGCACACCTCCTTCCTGACGGCTACAGTAATCCATAGGAAAGGTGGAAACCTCTCTCCCGACAGCAACTACAAGACACTGGAAAGGGCACACCTCCCTCCCGACTACAACTACAGAACATCGGAAAGGGGCACATCTCCTTCCCGACGGCATCCGCAATCCACTGGAAAGGGGCACCCCACCCTCCCGATGGCCTCAGCAATCCATTGGAAAGGGGCACACCTCCACCCGAGAGCTTCAGCAATCCACTGGAAAGGGGCACACCTACATCCCGACGGCCTCAGTAATCAATTGGAAAGGTGTACACCTCCATCCCGACGGCCTCAGCAATCAATTGGAAAGGTGTACACCTCCCTCCCGACGTCCTCAGCAATCCATGGGAAAGGGGCACTCCTCCTCCCGACGGCTTCGGCAATCTACTGGAAAAGGGCACACCTCCCTCCAAAGGGCCTCAGCAATCCACTGGAAAGTGGCAAACCTCCCTCCCGACAGCAACTACAAAATATCGGAAAGAGGCACATCTCCTTCCCAACAGCATCCGCAATCGATCGGAAAGGGGCACACCTCCCTCCCGCCGGCTTCAGCAATCCATTGGAAAGGTGCACACCTCCCTCCCGATAGCAAGTACAAAACATCGGAAAGGGGCATATCTCCTTCCCAACTGCAGCCGCAACCGATAGGAAAGGTTCACACCTCCCTCCCGCCGGTTTCAGCAATCCATTGGAAAGGGGCACACCTTCCTCCCAATAGAAAGTACAAAACATCGGAAAGGTGCACACCTCCCTCCCGACAGCTCCTACAAAACATCGGGAAAAGGAGCACCTCCCTCCCGACGGCCTCAGGAATCCATTGGAAAGTTGCAATCCTCCATCCCGACGGCTTCAGAATTCCATTGGAAAGGTGCACACCTGCCTCCCGACAGTTCCTACAAAACATCAGAAAAAGGAGCACCTCCCTCCCGAGGGCTTCCGAAATCCATTAGAAAGGGGCACACCTTCCTCCCGACAGCAACTACAAAATATCGGAAACGGGCACATCTCTTTCCCAACGGCAACCGCAATCGATCGGAAAGGTACACTGTTCCCTCCCGCCGGCTTCAGCAATCCATTGGAAAGGGGCACACCTCCCTCCCGACGGCTTCAGCAATCCATTGGAAATGTGGAAACCTCTCTCCCGACAGCAACTACAAATCACTGGAAAGGGCACACCTCCCTCCCGTCAGCATCCGCAATTCATTGGAAAGGGGCACACCTCCTCCCGACGGCTTCAGCAATCCACTGGAAAGGGGCACATCTCCCTCCCAACGACCTCAGCAATCTATTGGAAAGGGGCTCACTTCCCTCCCGACAGCAACTACAAGACATCGGAAAGGGGCACATCTCCTTCCCGACGGCATCCGCAATCGATCGGAAAGGGGCACACCTCCCTCCCGCCGGCTTCAGAAATCCATTGGAAAGGTGCACACCACCCTCCCGACAGCAACTACAAAACATCTGAAAGGGTCCTACCTCCCTCCCGACTGCAACTACAAAACATCGGAAAAGGGCATATCTCCCTCCCGACAGCAACTACAAGTCATCGGATAGGGGCAACCTCCCTCCCGCCGGCTTCAGAAATCCATTGGAAAGGGCACACCTCCCTCCCGACAGCAACTACAAAACATCGGGAAAAGGAGCACCTCCCTCCCGACGGCCTCAGGAATCCATTGGAAAGCTGCACACCTCCCTCCCGACGGCCTCAGCAATCCATTGGAAAGGTTTACACCTCTTTCCCGGCGGCCTAAGCAATCCATCGGAAAGGGACACACCTCCTCCAGAGGGCCTCAGCAAACCATTGGAAATGGGCACACCTCCCTCCTGACGGCTACAGCAATCATTGGAAAGGTGGAAACCTCCCTTACGACAGCAACTACAAAACACTGGAAAAAGAACACCTCCCTCCCGACAGCAACTACAAAACATCGGAAAGGGGCACATTTCCTTCCCGACGGCATCCGCAATCGATCGGAAAAGGGCACACCTTCCTCCCGCCAGCTTCAACAATCCATTGGATAGGAGCACACCTCCTTCCCGAGGGCTTCTGAACTCCATAAGAAAGGGGCACACCTCCCTCCCGACAGCAACTACAAAACATCGGAAAGGGGCACATCTCCTTCCCAACTGTAACCGCAACCGATAGGAAAGGTTCACACCTCCCTCCCGCCGGTTTCAGCAATCCATTGGAAAGGGGCACACCTTCCTCCCAATAGAAAGTACAAAACATCGGAAAGGTGCACACCTCCCTCCCGACAGCTCCTACAAAACATCGGGAAAAGGAGCACCTCCCTCCCGACGGCCTCAGGAATCCATTGGATGGTTGCAATCCTCCATCCCGACGGCTTCAGCAATCCATTGGAAAGGTGCACACCTGCCTCCCGACAGTTCCTACAAAACATCAGAAAAAGGAGCAGCTCCCTCCCGACGGCCTCAGGAATCCATTGGAAAGTTGCATACCTCCCTTCAGACGCCCTCAGCAATCCATTGGAAAGGTGTACACCTCATTCCCGGCGGCCTAAGCAATCCATCGGAAAGGGACAATCCTCCTCCCGACGGCCTCAGCAATCCATTGGAAATTGGCACACCTGTATCCCGACGGCCTTAGCAATAAATTGGAAAGTTCCACAACTCCCTCCCGACGGCTTCAGAAATCCATTGGAAAGGTGCACACCTCCCTCCCGACAGCTCCTACAAACTATCGGAAAAAGGAGCACCTACCTCCCGACGGCCATTGGAATCCATTGGAAAGTTGCATACATCCCTCCTGACGGCCTCAGCAATCCATTGGAAAGGGAAACACCTCCTCCCGACGGCCTTAGCAATCAATTTGAAAGTTCCACACCTCCCTCCCGACAGCAACTATAAAAGTCGGAAAGGTGCACATCTCCCTCCCTACAGCAACTACAACACATCGGAAAGGTGCACACCTCCCTCCTGACGGCTACAGCAATCATTGGAAAGGTGGAAACCTCCCTCCCGACAGCAAGTACAAAACACTGGAAAAAGAACACCTCCCTCCCGACAGCAACTACAAAATATCGGAAAGGGTCACATCTCCTTCCCGACGGCATCCGCAATCGATCGGAAAGGGGCACACCTTCCTCCCGCCGGCTTCAACAATCCATTGGAAAGGAGCACACCCCCCTCCCGACAGCAACTACAATCTATTGGAAAGGGGGTCACCTCCCTCCCGACAGCAACTACAAGACATCGGAAAGGGGCACATCTCCTTCCCGACGGCATCCGCAATCGATCGGAAAGGGGTACATCTCCCTCCCGCCGGCTTCAGCAATCCATTGGAAAGGGGCTAACCCCCCTCCCGACAGCAACTACAAAACATCGGAAAGGGGAACATCTCCCTCCCGACAGCAACTACAAGACATCGGAAAGGGGCACATATCCTTCCCGACGGCATCCGCAATCGATCGGAAAGGGGCACACCTTCCTCCCGCCGGCTTCAACAATCCATTGGAAAGGAGCACACCCCCCTCCCGACAGCAACTACAATCTATTGGAAAGGGGGTCACCTCCCTCCCGACAGCAACTACAAGACATCGGAAAGGGGCACAGCTCCTTCCCGGCATCCGCAATCGATCGGAAAGGGGCACACCTCCCTCCCGACGGCTTCAGAAATCCATTGGAAAGGTGCACACCCCCCTCCCGACAGCAACTACAATCCATTGGAAAGGGGCTCACTTCCCTCACGACAGCAACTACAAGACATCGGAAAGGGGCACATCTCCTTCCCGACGGCATCCGCAATCAATCGGAAAGGGGCACACCTCCCTCCCGCCGGCTTCAGCAATCCATTGGAAAGGGGCACACCTCCCTCCCGACGGCTTCAGAAATCCATTGGAAAGGGGCTAACCCCCCTCCCGACAGCAACTACAAAACATCGGAAAGGGGAACATCTCCCTCCCTACAGCAACTACAAAACGTCGGAAAGGTGCACACCTCCCTCCCGCCGGCTTCAGCAATCCATTGGAAAGGGGCACACCTCCCTCCCGACGGCTTCAGAAATCCATTGGAAAGGGGCTCACCCCCCTCCCGACAGCAACTACAAAACATCGGAAAGGGGAACATCTCCCTCCCTACAGCAACTACAAAACGTCGGAAAGGTGCACACCTCCCTCCTGACGGCTTCAACAATCCATTGGAAAGGGGCACACCTCCCTCCCGACGGCTTCAGCAATCCATTGGAAAGGGGCTCACCCCCCTCCCGAAAAAAACTACAAAACATCGGAAAGGGGCACATCTCCCTCCCTACAGCAACTACAAAACATCGGAAAGGTGCACACCTCCCTCCCGACAGCAACTACAAGACATCGGAAAGGGGCACATCTCCTTCCCGACGGCATCCGCAATCGATCGGAAAGGGGTACACCTCCCTCCCGCCGGCTTCAGCAATCCCTTGGAAAGGGGCACACCTCCCTCCCGACGGCTTCAGAAATCCATTGGAAAGGGGCTCACCCCCCTCCCGACAGCAACTACAAAACATCGGAAAGGGGAACATCTCCCTCCCAACAGCAACTACAAAACGTCGGAAAGGTGCACACCTCCCTCCTGACGGCTTCAACAATCCATTGGAAAGGGGCACACCTCCCTCCCGACGGCTTCAGCAATCCATTGGAAAGGGGCTCACCCCCCTCCCGAAAGCAACTACAAAACATCGGAAAGGGGCACATCTCCCTCCCTACAGCAACTACAAAACATCGGAAAGGTGCACACCTCCCTCCCGACAGCAACTACAAAACATCGGAAAAAGGAGCACCTTCCTCCTGGCGGCCTAAGGAATCCATTGGAAAGTTGGACACCTCCATCCGGACAGCTTTAGCAATGCACGGGATAAGGGGCACACCTCCATCCGGACAGCTTTAGCAATGCACGGGATAAGGGACACACCTACTCCCGACGGCCTCAGCAATCCATTGGAAAGGGGCACACCTTCTCCCGACGGCCTCAGCAATCCATCGGAAAGGGCACACCTCCATCCGGACAGCTTTAGCAATGCACGGGATAAGGGGCACACCTCCATCCGGACAGCTTTAGCAATGCACGGGATAAGGGACACACCTACTCCCGACGGCCTCAGGAATCCATTGGAAAGTGGCACACCTTCTCCCGACGCCCTCAGGAATCCATCGGATAGGGGCACACCTCCATCCGGACAGCTTTAGCAATGCATGGGATAAGGGACACACTTTTTATTTGATCTACAGCAATCTACCTGCACAGAGCCGACCTGCCTCTCGACTGGTATAGCGATGCAATCAGCGGAAATATTAGCCGACCTCCCTCTCGACTGCTACAAAAATCCACATGCACAGGAGACGACCTCCTTCACACAGTAAACTACAGGCACATGAGCCGGCCCCCGTCCCCTCCAGACTTCTACAGCAATCGACAGGGATGGAGTATATCTCCTGCACTTCTGCTCCAGCAATCTACCAGTAAAAGGGCACACCTCGTTCTCGTCTGCTACAGCAATCCACTGTCACATGATTTCCGATGCACGGGAAGTAGAGCCCACCATCCTTCCGACTGCTACTATAGTTCACCGG
This sequence comes from Riptortus pedestris, assembly GCA_019009955.1. Lineage (NCBI taxonomy): Eukaryota > Metazoa > Arthropoda > Insecta > Hemiptera > Alydidae > Riptortus > Riptortus pedestris. The sequence continues at coordinate 34,580,097 of CM032233.1, forward strand.
GATAGGAGCTCACCATCCTTCCTACTGTTACAGGTATTCACGCGATACGGAGCCCATCTTCCTTCCGACTGCTACAGGTATAAACGGGAAAGGGAGCCTACGTTCTTACCAAATGGCTACAGGTATCCAGGGGCCCACCTCTCTCCCGACTGCTACTATAATCCAGGAGCATCGGCAATCCACTGGCATAGTCTATGGACTGGTATGTCTTGATCAGTAAGTATTATAATGTGTTGAGAGTGGTTCTCCTAAATTTCGGAGTATTTAAAGGGGGGAGGCTTTGGTAACGAAATTTATCACAAGTTTTTTTTTTGGTAAGGCTACGGAGAATGGATTTCCATAAGCAGGTACTAGAGCGAGCAAAATTTGCTGATTAAATGAAACTCTTCACGAAGGAAAAGGCTCTGATAAGAGATTATATGGTATTCTTTGTAGACGACGGGCTCTACAAAGGAAGGTCTATTAGAACCATTTCATCCATACGACAATGAATGAATCCTTAGGGGGAGAAAGCAATATTGCGAAAAAATCAGAATGGCTTTGGGGTCTCCACAGATAGTAATGAATGCCTCCCCTAACCTTGGAATATGATCGACCTAGATCGTGAACAAGAAAGCGATGACTAACTACTGACGAATTGGGGAAATGGTGGAAGTCAGTATTTAGTGATAAAAAGAGATCTGTGAGTAGGATGATTAGTCTATGGAAGGGTGATGGTACAGGGGGATGGGAGGAGGGCCCTGGGGGTAGGGAGTACCTCCAAGTCGGATTGCAGGAAAGTGAGGGTCGGGAGGGGGAAGTGCGGTAATGAAGCTCGTTCGCTCCCAATCAGAACTAGCACATCTGCTCCCCTTTCAAGCATGACAGCCCTCCTGCCTCACACCAACCCTCAGATCCACCATCACCTCCAGTCACCTTCTAACAAGTAATACAAAACTTTTCCCAAATACTGAATACACAATGCCTCTGTATTAGTTTAATCCTCTCCCCCACCAACTCTGGCAACCCAATTCATTCATTGTACCGAAGGAATTTTGTTGCTACTCTCTCCTCCGACATTTCTTCCACAAGATTGGAACCACAGGTTTCTTGTATATAGAACGTGATAGATTTTTCGAAAACATTGTTGCGATTTCTGCCACAACCACTGTAGGCATCTAGCCCCCACTACTCATCTAACCAGTTCATTACGAGCTCAGCTTACCTACATGATTCGTTGTTAGCTCAAATCCAGAGTTGTTAGTTCGATTTTCTCGAAGGCAACAGAACCTATTTAGGAAAGAAATCGCTAAATGAGCTCCTTAGTACCACCCTCACAAGGGAAATATATAACTTGTACACAATCCTTCCCCATTAGCCTCAGTAGCGTAAAGTGGGCGTTAATAAAAAACTGATAAACTAACCTTTTGCCCCAGTGAATTTCCTTTTTCCTGATCACTTACTACTTTATGAAGCATAGATATTATTTCTTTGGCTCCGGCCGTATACTTTTTTTTTTCATGGTGGGCCGATTACAACAGTCGGTTCTTTCTAATAACTACGAAGATCTGGGTTAAAAAAAATATAAAAACATTAACCCTTTCCACTCCAATGCTGTTTTTGTTTTTATTCCACCAGCTCCACGCTAAAATTACTTTTTTTTACTTTTAGTGTTTTCCCTAAATCCCTCCTGTTTTAAAATTTTCCGCAAAAAGAGGTATTACACCATGTCGAGTATCACTCAACATTGGAGTGGAAAGGGTTAACTGAACGTTGCATCTAAGTATCTATGATTCTCATTAAGGCTTCAAAACGTTTCAGAAATAGTTCCCCTTCCATACCAGTAAATCTATACGTTTCATTGTTGTGCTTAAAAATGACTTTAACCGTTTTGGAAATTATTAATTTAGTTTCCTATAATATCTTTGTTCATAGCCGAGTTACAGAAAAATGCGTAGACAACAATTTTCAAAAATTAAGCTTGCTTATTACCCTATAAGCGTTGTCATTTGCATTTTGCTCCTCTATCTTGAAAATTAAACAATATATTTGCATAGACTTCAGTCTCCAGTAAAGCCCCACTCCATATGCCTTATGGATAATAAGCTGTTATATCATGAAACGTATTTCAAGCTTAAATATAACGAACATTATTTTCATTGAACTTTTACTGTGTGAGACACACGCATATATTTTCGGTAGGATGACATCAATTTATGCCCAAAACGATTTTTAATTGATAAACGCCACACTCAATTTTTAACAGTTTCTACAATAGGTTTCTTACTGAGGGGGTAGGAAAGAATGGACGGTGAGATGAAATCACCAGCGTTTCATTACGGCAATTGAGACATTCGCTTGGTATACGCAGCACTTGAGAGGCTGAGTTTTTTTTTTTATTGTGAGCAAACTCGTTCTATGCGCAAACTGATATAAATTGAATATTGGGCACGAGACTTCAGCGTACAAACGAGAACCAACTCTAAGGAAAATTTCGAAACGAGATCTAGTTATCACTCGTTTTCGAAATATTTCAGTTCTATGATTTTTAATATGCCTTGTATTTTCTCTACTTAATGAGCTCCAGAAATTATTACAATATCAAAGATCTGAAGTGCCTATCCTAAATACGATTAAATGTTTTTTAAAATGATATGGAAAACTTCACAACTTGCTAACATAAAGAACCTCTAGGAAGTTTTAATAAGATATAAGTAACAACATTTTTATTTTGCTGTAATATTTTTCTGTTATTACTTCCCAAATTTACGAACTTACTACTTTCAGCCTTCCGAAAATATTTCCCATTATATATGCTTCACATCCATACCATTTATGGATTACAGTGTAAATAAAATATTGTTGATTGGTTTTATATATCAAGAATTCATAACGGTAAGGAGCGAAGTGCCTTAAGCTAATAACTAATATCCCAAAAGAATATTAACGTCGTTAATATTAGAATATTGACGGCAAAAATATTTAAATAATAACAAAACATGATTTTGGAACTGTAAAAAAAATAATAGAACACAGAATGTTTCAGCAGTTAACGAATTCAATCTTTAGTTTGCATGGCAAATATTGAGCTTGGTAGCGATCAAAAACCATTATAGGTTTTATATATATATATATATATATATATATATATATATATATACATACAGGGTGTCCCAGGTTCCCGCACCATCCCCCTTAAAGTCGCTAATTGTATTAACGCAAGGCTGAGACTTGGTGTGCCATAATTGTGACCCCTGAAGAATCTTTTCCGTCCATATTCAACCTCATAACCTTCTCCAGTACTTCTTCATCGACCATAACATTCAAATTTCCAATGGAATGTCATACTTTTTATGAAGAATTCTTGTAGAAAATCAAATTCTAAAACGAGTTTATATTGGTGAATTTTTCGATTTGACGCATCCTTTAGCTGTAAAATGCACGAATTATTCCAGAAACGCCACGTTTTATTGAAAAATGCTGTGAAATAAAAGTTGCAGCCAACAAAATTATTTTCGAAACAAGTTTAGGGGAAAAGGAATAGATTCTAAAATAAAATATAAAAAAAAACACTTTTAAAACGGAATAACACAAAAGTATTTATGAATGAATCCAAAAAAATTTTAATGCAAAAATAACATGAACATGACAAAAAACTTTCATAGAACTAATTTATTTTGAACTAAATACGTAGTAATTATTTGTAAAAGGAATACATTTTTTCACCTGTATAGTTTCATGTAAAAGAAAACGGTGCGGTATCTTCCAGGGAAGAATCATCGGTCCACATTTTTTTGATAAAACATTAAATGATACAGTCTTCAACCACTTCCTAAATGAAGAATTTCTAAAAAAAGTTATATTATATAGATGACATACCCCTGATGCAAAGAAATAAAATGTGGCTGCAGCATGACGGATTTCTTTCCCACTTCTCAATCACTACTACATCAACAATAAGAGAAATCTTTCTTCTGTTGTAGCTGAGAGGCCACCCAGATCACCCGATCTGACAGCAATGAATTATTTTCCATGGGGGTCAAAGATATCTTCTACCAGAATAAATCGTAGAATATTGAGGACATGAAAAATAAAATGAGATTGGCGATAAATTCAATTTCAGTAGCAGAAATGCCCAGTGCCGAAAGGAGTTCAGATGCCGTGTTTTGAAATGCATAAATGAGAAAGGACGTATTTTCGAAAATTTGTAAATATTAGCAGTAAGTATTGTAGAGGAAAGAAAAAACTGGTTTCTGTTTTTTTTAAATGAAGCTATAGAGGTGGAAAAAAGAATTCTAAGAACGTTTTTTGTTATGTCGATGTTTTTTGAAGTTACCATTTTTTTTTTATTCATTCAAGATTACTTTTGCGTTATTTCTTTTTAAATACTTTGTTTTCTTATTTATCTATTTCAGAATCTATTCCTTGCCCCGTAGACTTGTTTCAAAGATAATTTTGTTGTCTACAACTTTTGATGTCACATCATTTTTTAATACATCGCGCCGTTTCTGAAATAAAGATTTGTGCATTTTGCGGTTAAAGGATGCGTCACATCGAAAAATTCACCTATATAAACTAGTTTTAGAATTTGATTATCTACAAGAACCCTTCATAAAAAGTATGGCATTCCATGGGCAATTCCGGAGGTTGAATATAGACTGAGAAGGTTCATCAGAAGTTTCAATTATGGCACACCAAGTTTCAGACTTGCATTAATACAATTGGCGATTTTTAGGGGAGATGGCACGCGAACTTGGGACACCCTGTTATGGCCTAATTTTCGTCAACTCCTTGGCAGGATCGATGGACATTTAAAGATAATTGTGGCATGAATAAAACCCAAATAGCTGATTCCCCTTAGGGGAAATATGCTAAAACTATCTTCTGTTTTCATAGGCTACTTAAAAATTCAGAAACATGGAATTCAATGTAATATGTAAAGCCCTTTGAAGCTATCTGTTCGTCATTCCTTAACTCTGCTGCATTTCGAATTGTGCCATCCTTTTAGTGTTATATTTTTCACAAAAAATGTCCCCTTGGACGGGATTACGCTTTCCTTAATCCATTGCCATATATTTATACATATTTTTTGGAACTCTGGATTTGAAAATGGTGAACTTTGGAGTCATGGTTACTCGAGCTACGGATAGGTCTGAGTGGTGGCAGAAGTTAGCTGGAAATGCGAGTCGACAGTGTGGTTCCGTTGCCAATTTTCGATTTAGACGATAATCGAATGAGTAAATCAATTTATAGCTGAATTGAAGCAATCCACCTGATGCAGCAGGAGGCCCCGACAATATCCCTGTAATCGATAAATAGAATTATTGCCTCTTCATTGGCTATATGGGCTCGGCACCCACCGACCCATCCCCGCTAATCCCTTTTATATCTGCCACCAATAGCCTACTGAAAATCTGATTATACCTATCGCGTCATATACATAATGCAGAGAGAGGGAGAGCCTAAAAAAAACTTCCACTTTTAAAGTACACATCGAATAGGAAAATAAAGTATGCAAATGGAATGAATGAAAGCTTATCAGTACTGGCGGATGTCAACTCTATGCGGACGCTCCATCAGTTAAGATTCAGGGAATATTCACTCATATTGCTTTTAAAATTTTACAAATGAAGCATTAGATAAAAATGTTGCTGTCAAATGCATCTTATGAACTCAGATGATATCACTGAAATCTGGACCAGTCAATCATATTCAATAAATTATTATACTATTGTTTTACGCGTTGGTTACGGGTTTCCATGGAAATATATTATTAACCTATGCACGAAATAATCCCGCCATACTTATCATCACTCCCCCTCCTTGTCTAAATGCTCACTTACATCATGTAAGTGAGGCCAGACTGGAGGGTAGATTAAAGTTGTCATCTGCATACTCCTGGCTGGTTAATGCCTGCAGGCAACGTGCTACGGCGGAATGTCGCCTCGAGTGAAATTTTCTCCACTCATGACTTTATCGGTGTGAATGGAATTTCCCTCATAGATAGCTATCCTTTATTGGCTTATACCATACAGTTTAGGCATGGAGTCTGGCTCAATTGTTGTTAGTAGGGATTAGTATAATACTTAAAGCCGCGTCATAATGCAGCATTACTAAAATATAATATGCATTAAATCTCCTTGGCTAAGGATCACTGTTCACATAATTAATGTTGTGCTTTATTTGACGTTGTATATTTTAATATATATATATATATACACACACACACACACACACACACACACACACACACACACACACACACACACACACACACACACACACACACACACACACAGACACACACACACACACACACACTAGCTAAAGTACCGGGTTTCGCTCGGGAAACCATTTCAGGCTGAATTATGATGATATTTTTTTTTTTGGCAGGGGACTTATATATATGACCAGGGTCAGGTAGGGGACTTTTATAATAGAAATTTTAGTTTTGATAAGTAAATGAAAATGAGATCCTAATCAATCCCCCTCGACTGTTTGACACACCGTGAATAATTAAAATCGTAATCATGGATAGCATTTATTAGTATTAAATATCATTTGTAATGTACATATCCCCTGTCAAAAACCAATCCGAGTACACATCGTGAGCTTAGTTATAATAGTAAATGTTAGTAGAACGTAATTCCAATATTTTACAGGAAATAAAAATAAACAGAACACAACAAACAACACAGAACAACAGAACAGAATAATACCAGAAAACAGAACGGTAAACAGAATTAACTGTCTTAGCCTCCCGACAACTTCCGCTCCCGTTTTAGTGTTATCAGCACTCGAAACTTTAAAAAATTCGAATTTTCAAGTAATTTATATGCCTTGTATAAATAAATAACAGTGGTGGCAACAAAATAATTTAATTTAGATTCTAAATGCGAGGTGAGGGAAAGAAATCGTACCACCTCCCCCCCACAACCTCAAATCATATTAAGTTTAAATTCATATTGTCTTTTGTTATAATGACATTACCAAGTAACGTTTTATAGTTATGGATAGTACATAGTCACTTCGATAACGCCTGCATTTTGGAGGAAATAAGATACTTCCGCTATCACATATTGACCAAGTTCAACTTGACTTTGTTTAAAAATATACAAAATTATACAAATTAAATAATCGAAATGCTCTAACAGTTTTAATTTCCATTGGATATAAATATCGAAGATATTTTCTAATTAAAATAAATGACAAATGAGGAGGGGGGGGGGATTTATAATCTCCCTAATCTGAATCATACTTAGAACTACTGTAAGTCTAAAAGCATAACATCATTCGTTGTAATATGCCTATATTAAAAACACCTCCATGAGTATTAATTGTAAACTTCAGCTATAGTTTTTAGCGTATATCTCGTGTATACTTCGTTGTACGACAAAAGTGAAAATTACAAAAGTTTTTTGTAAATAACAAATTTAACTTAAATTTAATTTGACTTTAACTAACAAAATAAACACCTTCTTATATGAGCATGTACGCCCAAAAACCAATAGCGCCTCCCCTACAACCCCACTCCTGTCCATACCTAGAAATTTTAATATAGCTTACAATCGTGGAAGAGTTAATGCTAATTCACATAGATCATTTGTCATAATATGCCGTTATAAAAACTCTAATGTAACTTTTGACTCCCCCTGTAATTTTTAGTATAGTACTCGTGTATACTTCATTATACGAAAACGTTGCTCTAAATAACAAAATAAACACATGTTATTTGCATGTTTGCCAAAAAAGCAATACGAAATGAAATATCACAATTTTCAATTTCAGGTTTCCCTTATAACCACTACTGCTGCTCGCCCCTATAAAGTTTAATATAGCTTATAATCATGGAAGAGTTAATGCTAATTCACATACCGAGTTTTGTTAGATTCGGTTCAATTTTTAGTGCCCAATAAAATTGTTGACTCCGTCTTTAGTTTTTGGTGTATATCCCGTTTATACTTTGCTATACGACAAAAGTGAATATATCTTAACTCTGGATTTGGGCTGGCTGGTGGAGGTCCATCGTCAACGGAAGGATCAAAAAGGTCAAACACCTCCACTCTTAATATTTCTATATTCTTAATATAGTATAAATGTTGTGTCACAGAGCACTGATGATGGGACGGTTCGCCCCGAAAGTACTTTGCCTGTAATAAAGAAATATTAAGAGTGGAGGTGTTTGACCTTTTTGATCCTTCCGTTGAATATATCTTAAGTTACTCTAAATAACAAAGTAAACAACTTATTTCATGTGAATACATACCGAAAAACCTATAGGAAACGAAATATACCTAATTTAATTTCAGGCTTCCCTTATAACCCCTACTCCTGTTCGTTCCTAAAAATATTTTTATAGCTTATAAACAAAGAGGTACTAATACTAATCCACATACGGAGTTTCGTTTTGGTCGGTTTAGTCTCAAAACTTCTTTATTAATATTGTAGTCACTTATAAGAAAATAAAACATATTATTTAAATACTCTAGGCTTTTAATAAATAAAATATTCTCTAATGATAAGTTTTCATTATCATTATCAATATATACCTGAAGGTATTGCTTCCTATAGAGTTCTAGAAAAGAACATTCCACCAAAAAGTGTTTTACACTATTAAAAATAACACCATTTACACATTTCCTCTGCTTTAATTATATGAACAATATTCCTGTCGCATAGTTTTAAGTAGCCATCACTTAAGGTTCTTACTTGAGAATTTTCCTCAATTCCTAGATTCCTTTATTGCTAGATGGTCTTATGCTGAAGGCGAGGAGCCTCTTAATCCTTTATTCGCTCCCGTGAAAACGTTCCTGTTCATGGAAGCAATTACCTGGTAAAGCCTGTAGACGCTACTCACTCATCATTAAAACACAAATGTCCTGTAACATGTTCAGCAAATATGCATCATTCATTTGTAATACCCGTGATGTAAGAAGTCCCAGATAGCCGCGTTTACGTTTAGAGCAGACCAATTTATTATCGGTCTTGGAATAAAATAAATCTAGTTCCCAGTCTAAATGCAATATAACTATTTCACCATCCAACATTAACTTGGAGCGTGCATACACTAACCACACACACACGCACGAAAACACACGCGCGAGTGCACGCACACACACACACATTTAGAGAACCCTGATTTGTATCAGGTCTGATTTCTGACTCTTCTGTGTTGCTGGATTTATGTAATTTGATGAGCCATCACAACGGGGCTACTGAATCTTAAAATAACCCAGCATAGCGATCTTCATTAAAAAAGAAAAATCTTTCCAAAGAAGGAAAATTCAAGCATAATTATGAATATAATTGTTTGAGTTTGAATGTTATTCAGCAAGTTGATAGCATTGAATTCTTTCCACCTTCCGATTAAAAATAAATATTCATCATTTGCCAGTGAAGTTGAATGAATTTTCAATTCCATTAAGTTCTCGTGAATACTAAACGAAGAAAGGTTTTTGCTCATTAGCTGACTTCAGTCCATGTGATGACAGTTTATCCCTTCTCAAGTAGCACTAAGTAGAATGGTCTAATCTAAAATGTTAATTTCACTCCCCCAGAGCCATTTACATTGAAATTAAAACTGTCCAAATAGAGTTGAAATTAGTTTCGAAACCAAATGAACTTTGAGGAAGAGCTAGACGATGTGTGTGTCGAAATTTGAAATGTTGATCGGTTTGCCTTACATGTTTAAGAAGGGAACCTCTTAACCTCTAGTTGCCATTTGAAAATTTACTCAGCAGAAAGATCATTGACAAGTAAATATATATAAGGTACCCGGAAATAATTTGAGGATGAATGATAATGGTATTTTTCTCTGGAAAGGCTTTACTTTGCACAATATTTTTACATTGTCCCGTCTCAGCGTTTAGGGTTTATACCTGAGTACCCGGCGTTGCTATGTTAATAATAAGAGTATTTGTTATGTACTTAACCCTTTCCACTCCAATGCCGAGTGTCACTCGACACTGATTTTGTTCCACTAGCTCCACTCTCGAGTGATACTCGACATGGCGTAATACCTCTTTTTGCGGAAAATTTTAAAACAGGAGGGATTTTTGTTACTGAAATGTTTGAGTCACGAATGAATGAAACATATTCTAGAATCGTAAGATACTATAATTCAATTAAATTTTATCGATGCTACATAACAAAACTAGTTGTTATCGCACCGTTATCTGTTCGCGTCGTAAACAACTTATCTCTGTGCATCATCGTGTTTGTTTTCATGCAAAGACCTGTAATGTCATGTATGGTGTGAATTTTCCTGGCGGATAAGACTGTGACTGAATCAATTCGCTGTGGGGCACGGACACGGATTGATGATGGTGCAACAAGTAACGCGTTTTGAAAGTAGTGATCGGTCGATTATAATTGCATATATGTAAGTATAATAACCCTCCATACGGCCTTTTTGTTTTACAAAATACACAAAAAACACTAAAAGTAAAAAAAACGTAATTTTAGCGAGGAGCTGGTGGAATAAAAACAAAAACAGCCTTGGAGTGGAAAGGGTTAACCATTCACTACCCACAATATTTTTATATTACTCGTTTTCTATGCACAGCTTTTTTAGAACATAATCATAGAAAATATTCTGTATTCCGAAACATGTATGAATAAAAGTTCATTTCTCCAAAAGCGGTCCAAAACAAAACGATGGCACCTTTTATGTACGTAATAATCACTATTAAAAATATTGTTTTCTATGTCTGGAAATTAAACTGTACATTCATAATGGTACTAAGTATGGTCAGTAAAATATAATATATATTAACGGGGCAGAGGTAACAAATTCCAGAAATAACTGGGAGCACCTCTCCAGCGTTCATTCTTTTAAATTATTACTTAAACAAGTTCACGTTTCTGGGAAAAACACTACATCACTAAAAGTATAAGCATCAAATCACATTTACACATAAACCAATGTGAGGTCGGGAGGGGTGGGGCAGAAGTGATGATAACCTATTTGGGCATTCCCGCCATAATACGTCTAGTTGTATCATTTCTCCTGTTACAATAAAATCATGTTTCCTCACTTCAAATCCTACCAGTATTAAAATCCACGAGTTTTATGCATATACTCAGAGTATTCAAGTAAGCTTAATCATCATCAAAAGCTAATTGCGTAAATAACTCAATGTAATGTAAGGTTGGGGAGTGAGAAGACAGAAAGGAAGCCTCACACCTCCCCTCCCTACACTCAGTGGTGCCAACCAACTACATTACATTTATTTATGATAACAGATCTGATTACATTATCTTCCCAATACAAAAAGTGTGTGTTCAATTAATTTTCCTGTTTTAATTAAATTAAGTATTAAATACTTTTAAGGGGAAACTGATATTTCTGATTAATTTATGTTTGCAAGAGAGGGGAGGGGTGCATGGCAATATACTCTGCTCTTCGTTCAACCTGTTAATGGTTTTAAAACATTAACATGGATTTGAGAAGTTTAATGAAAGTGTGATAACCTACCGAGGTACCAAGATTAATAAATTCATACCTGGAAACGAATTGAAGACAATAACACAATGTCTATGCTAATTACTTTCTTTATAAATTATTGTTATACGAAAAAATGTATATAACAAAAGTATCTCTAAATATCAAATTAAACAACTTTTGTTATGTGCACGTTCACCAAAAAAACCGACAGTAAACGAAATATGGCGATTTTTCATTTCATACCTCCCTAGCAACACCTACTCCTGCTCGTTCATAAAAATGTTAATATAGCTTATAATCAAAGAGGCGTTAATACTAGCGTTAGAGGCGTTAATAATTTCGGTTTAGTCTTTCGTGTCCTTTAAATTTGTTCAGTCCTTCTACAGTTTTTCTTCACGCTAGCGGTCGCAAAATTCGAGATATTCAAACAAAGCTTGGTACATATTTAATCTTTTATCCGGAAAAAAATACCACGTTGGTTAACAATCAGATCGGCACAGTGGGAGGGGGAAATTTCCAATCAACGGTATAAACTAGTCTTATTTATTGCGGGTTTTTTTTTCTATAAAAAGAGGAGCTATTGAAATTGCTCAGATGACAAAATTATTCAAAAATTCCTTCAAATCTTCGCCGAAGCTGATGTGTGAAATGTGATGTTCATGTAACATGTTGAATGAAATATAATTTTAAAGGCAAGAGCTCGGGATTTTTTTTGTTGTCATTTAATTAATGAAACTATTAACGTATTTTAATTCAAATATAACCAACTACTTGTATGGGATTTTTTTCTCTGTACTATTTGTTCAGATACTGGTTTTATTGTTGTTTTGGTTTTTCAAATGTTCTAAACATGTTTTTTTTTTTATTTATTTATATTAACGTCCACTTTTTGGAACTAAGGCTAATTGGGATATTATATTATAATTCTTTTTTTTTTAGTTAGTTATCTTCCTAGGTGCTACAGTGTTTTATAGGACCCGCTTCCCCTGCATACCTTTAAATATAATTACAGGGTAATATGGTTTTATTTATCTTTCTGTTAGTTCTCTTTACCGTGTCTGACATCTGAATGTCATGTTTTGTTTCGGCATACTGTTTGATTCAAGGCATTGATGTGACGTGGAACAGTAAATATATTCCCAAAAGTCTAGGCTCCTTTGAAAAGCCGCTGTATATCCAGCTCCAGAATAGCCAGTAGGGTGAAGGTCTATGTATTTTTTTTTTTTAAATTATTTACATTGATTTATTCATGAACTTCCACTTTATACTACTATTTGGGTATTCTCTTAAATGTTAACAATATTTTACAAAAAATAAACTTTCATAGAAATTAAGTATCTAACTCCTCATCAGACATGGTTGCCACTTTTAAGTGTCACCATATGTTATGATCTAACGTAAAAGACTACTTAAAAAAATCACCTTCCTATTCCAATCAGCAAATCATTTGTGGTATACAGATAATATAAGTCAGGTTTTAATATTTCTAGGTACTCAAATACCTGCGGAGATGATGTCCGTTCAGCGATTTTCGAAAGGAAAAGCCATTTGAGAAAAGTAGGATAAGAAAAAGGGGATGAATTGAGCCAAATGGTAGTTTGGCTTGTAGCCAACAGGAACATATAGAAATAATGGGCAATTCGAATGAAAATCAACAGTAGGAACGAGGATGCGTTGGGTAGGATTTGGATCTTGAGATTCGGTCTTCTGATAAGTTTTATTGCCGATAATGTGTTGAGTCGGCTTGTTACTTTAGGCTTTGTTCGATCGAACTTAACCCTTTGCATCTACATTTAATCTCTAAATGCATCTCTTCCAATTGCCCTCCATTAAAGCCTATATTCTAATGGAAAATATTTAAAGGATAGTTGTATATTTTTTAACGGAATGGAAATATTTTAAGGATACAAAGATATGTCTCAAATAATTTTCTATAGTGGTTAGAGTTAATTTTAAACTCGAAGATAGATATAATACACCCATAATTAAGTTCGCAATGCCATTCCTTGAAGAGCTTCGAAACGTAACTATTGGCGAGGAAATGTTTGCGTCGGCATTTTGTTATCTTAATTCTGGGGGTCATACAAATATGAATCTTGGAAACTTATAAAATGGGCTAAAAAGTCCGTCACGCAGGGGCTGCGTAGACTAAGCAGATTTCCCACGTGAAGTTTTACAATAGAGAAATTTCACGAGAGCCGAGCAGTCAAGGAAACGGCCGAACTAGCTTTTGGCTGGAAAGTCACTCTCGTCCGTTATCCGCCCAGATTTAATAAAAATTCAAATATCTCGGTGAATATTCAAGACAGAGAATAAATGTATACAACAATATTTATAGTAAATTTAATTTGCAACAAGATTGATTCAGTACAAGTTTTCGATCCGACGTATAGTAACGAAGATATTTCGAATTTTCGAAAATCTTCTCTTCTAACCCCCCCCCTCCCACTGGTCCGATTTCAGCCGTTAACGAACTTGATCCTTTTTTTTACATAAAACGTCTAAATATCGAGTTTGGTAACGATCAAACAAAAATTGCGACCGGTAGAGTGGTAACTGACAAATATATATATATATATATATATATATATATATATATATATATATATATATATATCATTTTCGTCATCTACTAGGTAGGATCGATGGACATTTGAAGAAAAATTTCGAAAATTCCGTCATGAGTACGACCTCAATAGCTGATTTCCCTTAAGGGAAACCTGCTAAAACGGGCTGCGGAAACTAAGCAGATTTCTGTTGAAATGATTAAATTATAGGAAACCTGTAAACTGGGATTTATTAGACAAAACTAAGGTACATGTTTACATAATGAAATGGCTTTGAACACTGATTAAAAGGAAAGTTTAAGCAACATGTTTACAACATTACAAACATTTAACATATGGTAATAATATTATGAACGATATATCAGGGTATAACACGAACGAGATTCCCTTGCATTGAAGCAAGAGTCCACTGGTCTATAAAATGAAGGGGATGGACACAAAAATAGAAATTAAATAAATATATGATGTTTACATTCTCTTTTTACTGTGATTTTGTAAAGTAACGTTATACATTCATGTCATAGAACCAAACCCCATAATCCAAAGAAAGTGGGAAGGATTGTTTTACTAAAACATTTTTTTTTCATAATCCGATTAATTTGGAGTAAAAATGTACTTTTCATATACGAGCACTAGAGATACATTGTAAGAGCAGTGAGCTTGAAGAAAACGAGGGAAGGTTGTAGGGTAAAGAAGTAGAAACCCTCCCCTTGGTAGAATGGGAAACCGAGTTGTTTGGAACTTACTGCCACTGACAGAACGCTAACTTGGCTCAAGCGACAGATAGCGTTCCAACTCTTTCGATACCTGTTTAAAGTTTAGCTCTAAACGATTTGCGAAACACAAGACTTCCCCTCACCACCCACGGCTACCCACCACCTTCAGCAAATGATCAAACCAGGCATGGAACGCAGTGAGATTGTTTTTGAAAGTCTCCTAACTTCTAGAGGCTAAACTTTTATATACATTTTATTTAAATGGATTTCAGTAATACAGAACTTAAAAAAAAGGCCTGTACCTATTTTTTTTCTCTTTCTTAAGGCTTCTTTGGTCTCTTCAAGACTAGTCGCCCTTGTTATCGTCCCTGTGCCTTTGACAGTCTACCTATGGCACTCGGTGTAGACAAAACTGCTCATCACAGTAAAGTATCAAAATAATTTCAGTAGAATAGTGAATAAAACCAATAAATCGAAATCCTAAAAGAAGTTTATGAAATATATTGTAATAAATGTCAAAGTACTGTTGAATAAAATATTTAAAAAAAACATGAAAACTAGGTGGAAAATAACGAATAAAACTTTGCTTCGGCGGATAATTCAATTGAGAGTGTAAAGATAATTGGTAAAGAAAGATATGGAATTATACTATAACATCAATAAGGATTATTAATAACAGAAAAAAAGTGGCTAAAAAGGGAAATTAAATACCCTAAAAATATTTTAATTACAGAATAAATTATAAATGCATGACAAAAAATAATAGATTTATAAGCAGCGGACTTACATTAATTGCATCGGGGTATGTCAGTGGTAAGGAAATTCCACTTTACGCTCCCATATGACGGTATGAGAAATTTATTACAATATTTATCACAACATTAGACTTGAATGGCTATTATTACATGTATAATACAACAGAATCCATACAAATATATGTACCATACAGGTACATCATGAAAACATTTTACATATCGCTTTGTTTTCTTTCTAAAAACATTTTACCATGACGATTAAAGTATGGCTTGCTGCCCCCGCTACTTCAAGATCCATCATCATTAACGATTCTCTGGAGAAGCGCCAACGCAGCTGTTAAATTTAATTATCAACGACAGTCTGTATCATATAAACAAATAACATTGAAATAAATAATTTCATGGATATATTAAATCATCATACGGAATTAAATTGTTGCAACTAATCGAGTAAATAGTAAATAACCATAAAATACTCAAAAAAGCCTAATTTTATAAAATGTATTTGACATATCATATCACATATTAGAAACATTTAAAGATCATTTGATTGATTTTATTTTTCAAGAAAACATAAAATGTCCGATATTTGTATTCCTATAAAGATACTTAAATTCGTAATTTGAGATTTAGTGGAAAGAGGATGGTAAGAACCATCGTAATTAAAGGGGTCTGGGGACTTATAAAATTAAAACTGATGGCGCAGATTTAATTTCTTGATTGGTAAAATAATTAAGAGCGTTTTGAAGTAGAACAAGAAGAGACAAATTAAGGATGATATTGTTAAAGGATTGAGCTTTGTAATTGGAGTAATCTTTTCCATTAGAAATATACTGTAATTTTGAGCTTCCATTACCTCTTGAAAAAGTCAGGGGGCTTTTTTTCAGTCTTAATGAAGCAAATGATTGAAAATTACTAGGTCCGTAATGGCCAACTTCCAGGGGAAAGAATATTGATGATCATTGATGTGCCTGCCAATGTAGGACTGGACAAACTGTTACCCGTGGAAATGTAAATCAAAAATATTATCTTTACTCTATGTATTCTAAAGAACAATTATGTATTTATTGTGTGGCTATGAAGGTGTTGGCGATCTATGGTGATAGGCATAAAGAGCAATTAATACTTGAGATTTTATAATTTACTTCTGATGTATTCAGTTAAATATTTCATTCAGCATTATCTCTGTGGATAATATATATTCTTCATCAATGTCGAAATGCGCAAACTCAAGATAACGTCTTAAAAATTAAAGATTTCACAAAATTGTTGCAAAGTCTAATACACAGTTATTAAATGGTACCCGTTTCAGATAGTAAAAAATTCATTTTGTTCACTCCACCCTAGTATCCACGCATGTGTAGACGCTGGAACCTTATCATATTCACCCGTGGCCTTGGAGTCTACAATCTCATAGAATTAATTCAAGCAAAGCTCACGAACACTTACAATATTATCTGGAGGCACCAAACCACCACCCAGATCACGCCTGAAGGCATGCGTTACTCTTGTGCTCTCCAAATCGAGCACCAACATCCTGGTTCTAAACAAGGAACGGTACGAGCTAAGCAAGAAATCCCAAAACCACCGACGCATCTAAACGCAAGAGGGAGATACACCCACTTACGTATGAACACCTTATACGTATATTCCACCGGCATGTGTTTTCCTATCACCCACTCATGAAGCCACCGTAGTAAAACGTAGGTCATAATGCCTGTGAGTTCTGCTTCGGTTTCAATAGTGGCATTTCCAGATTAGACAAAACGCTCATCCAGTCAGATACCAATGTCTTCTTACCACTGTGAAACACCAAGGTAGGCCAAAACATCATCAACACTAAGGGCCCAATGAGGTGCTAACCCCTTGACGACTTTCCGCCGCTCTAAAGATTTAAGTTCAAGCCCAAAACACTTTTTAGCAGATCCCCTTAAGGGAAATCAGCTATTGAGGTTGTACGCGATTTTCGAAAAATTTCGAATTTCCCAAGTGGGAAATCTGCCTAGTTTACGCAGGCCCTACGTGACGATTCTTTTGGATTTCGCTCCAAACTAGAATCCTGAAGCACTACTTCCAGTTGGTTTAAAGCAGCGTTCATAGGATACTACAAGGAACAAGTTATCTGCATAGGCTAATACCGATACCCCAGCAACTCGTGTTCTGGACGTCTCGGTTACTTAGTACTTTTATCCTAAAAACTTTTTTAAATATATGTATTTCAGAGTTTTTGTCATCGGAGTACTGGCCACCAAAAATAATTTTAAATATCCTATGAGAATTGTCCAATAGGTTTTGGGCCTATTTCATGCTTCACTTAAATTGACAAAAGCGGGGATTTGCTTTGAACATACGTTTCTCAATATCGTCGTTAAAGTGAGTTTATTCGAGAAAATGAAAATAATATATTGTGGGTAATATATTTTTTATAGGCTTTTTAATATTAAGCCCAAAATAATTACCTCCGGTAATCATTTATAATCATTTCTCTGGTTTCTAATGCGAATGCTTAAACTGAATTTCATGTTTTTAATACTAAAGCTTACTAAAATAATGCAAGAGTTACATTCCGATGGGAACTATATGTTTTAAAGTGTATGAACGATGTTAACGACTATACCAACTATAGATTCGTCAATGGTCATCCAATTACCAGTTTTTGTTTCACAGGTAAAACAAGTGAATGGCAATACAAAGACTACATTTGACGTATGTGATGATGTGGATATTTGGAAATACTAAAAGAGATGCCCGGCGATGACAATTAAATTATATACAGTCCCTTCTATTCGGTCCCTCGTTGTCTACTTAACATCGTGAAACCACTTAGTAGCTATTTGAATAAAGAAGAGCATAATTTCGTCAGTAGTGTCACCAACACAAGACAGGGTCCATGCGGGATCATTTAGTAAATCCGAAATTAAGAAATGTGGAGGTTTTTAAAAATAAATTGAGCAGATATTTGCAGCAGAAAGCCAAACAGCACTACGTTATTGTACGTGAAGTAGGGACAGAGGTTATGTCCACAAGGTACTTACTATTCGGGCTATAAGAAATTATTACGAGTCTAACTTATATAAATGATTCTGAAATAATACAGGTATTAGAAAATAAAAGAACATGTAAGATAAACATCTATTTATCGCCCATGTATAGTCTATTAAGACAGACACACACACACGCGCGCGCGTGTGTTTGTATACATATGCATGCATTGAAGATTGCAACTATGGAATTTAAATTAAAGAACAGCTTACCTGTTAAAGAGTGTAAACAACCTTTCGTGGATGATCAGAGGCATCTAACTCGGGAGATTAAACATTGGCACTTTGGTGTAGCGGGAAATGATGAGTCAGATCTCACACTCCTCGAAGAACTGCAACGGAAAGAATACCTATTACTACCATCACTTATAAAGGCTATACGCTTCACATCAAATCTAAACTAGGGCGAATGATATGTACACTCGTTTCACAAACCTTTCAATTTGATGTCACCACTTCTTTGAGGAAACTCGTCAAGTTAGCCCTTAATTGGTGACGTACGGGTCAAATTGACCCGAGCGAGAAATGTTTTGTCTTCCAGGATCATACATTTTCAGAGAGAATGCTGTTATTCCAAGTGCCTTCCCCCTCCCTACACCCTTTCGCTTCAGTGTGCTCTTGGCCTTCTAATTGATAACATCTTCTACTTATCCATCTCCTCGGGCCATTCTGACCCAACCTCACCGTTTGTGAAACTTTTTTTTTGTACAACATATTTGAAATGGCTCGGAATATTATTGATTCCCGTTGCTGTGTGGAAATGTGCCCTAGAGAACCCATTCTTCCCGAGCTAAAGAGGAGTGTCTACAATGAAAGACTTCCTGTAGCCTTAAGCACACTGATCAAAGTCGTTCTTGGGCCTGATGCACCACAAGAACTTCAGAAGCCAATTGAGACAACCAGTAGACTAACAAAAAGGAAAAGGTGCTACATTTGTCTATCTAGCACCTGCGGAAAGTGTAAAATGTCAGTGTGCAACAGCTCTACCACACCTATTTGCAGAAAATGTCTAAACCTATAATATTAAATTATTTTTTATGATATTAATGTTGTATTATTAATTGAGAAATAAAACAGAATCATTTTAAAAGCACTTGTTTAATAAATAATATCATGTGTTTATCATATTAAAATATAAAAAAGACTATGATTTTCATTTTCATAATTTTTTAATAAGAATATAAAAAATGATCTTACCAATTTTATCATAATCTTACCAACCAAGAACTTTATCATTTACGGTTTAGTTATAATAAATACGATTTTTCTGTTTAAACAATTTCTTTCATTACCTTGCCATTCAAGCCCTGGGTCATTCTGAGCGGACGTCACCAGTTAAGTTTTTCTACATGCCCGTCGCCAGTAGAGGGTTAAACACAGTGTATACTCAGCACTACTTATTGACTTAACATGTGTCATTGAGGGGACGATTTCAATCTCCTATTGAAACGCAATCCAGAGTCGCAGCCTCAAAAAAATTGAATTAAATGGAAAACGGTTTGAAAACTGAGTGAGATTGGTTTCAAATACGTGACACATTTTAAGAAATCAATCTCTGTGCCTGAAAAGGTTACAATTTACTTTTTGGTTAAAAATGAAAGATTTTATCTTGAATATTAACCGAGATATTGTAGTATATATATGGATTTTATAGTTTTTCGCTTTCCTTAAACCCCTACGAAGAGAGGGGACTCCTTCTCATGTTATATTAATAATTCTGTTGTTCTGTTGACCCCCCACCTTCTTTGTTCTCGGATTTAAGCAATTGAAATTAAAATTATTCTGATTCATTCATTACAAATTACATCACTAGCTATAGTAAATAGTTTTCATTTAAATTAATATGTTATATTAAGATATATTTGGTTTTTATTTCAGGTCTAGAATTCAGGTTGGCTGGCCTGTTTGTTTACAATTCAGACGCTTTCCGTTGTAGAGTTATTAACTTCTAACTGAAAGATTTCTCATTACCGTTTGTATTTATTCACTTAATATTCGCGGTGGTGTTACCAGTAGGTATATTTATCTATTGTAAACCTTTGCGTGGGAAATCTGCTTAGTTTACGCAGCCCCTGCGTGACGGACTTTTATCGTTATGCACACATCAATGCTAAGACTAAAACATCTCAGCCATGGAACATATAATTTAAGATATATAAATAAATATGTCTATTCGGCTATAGAATTGATGAATTAATGGTGTTCTGGACCCATAATACTCGGCAATATTTCCGTTTAACCTTCAGGAGGGGGGGGGTCAATATTTCGTATAAAGAACAAGATTGTTGAAATCAAAGTAGGCTTCTCTGTAAGAGATGTCACATAAGCATAGTTTTCTTGACAGCGGGCATATAACTTGATTTGCTGGTAATCAAATAGAATATTTTTTTGTCAGTTTATTATGCAGGCTAAAAGTAAATGTAGAAAAGGACAAGGGATAAATAGTGAGGAGGTGGATTGCGAATATTTGTTCTTCAACTCGGCCGAGCATGTGTGCACTCACTCGAGTAAAAACTTGTCCATCCCTTGTTGACAAGTTTGATTTAAAATGTGCAAGCAAACAAAGCCGGGATGGTGGCATGGGGCAGCTAGGGATATTTGCTTTCTCTCGCCTCTGCCCCTCACATCCAAGGCAAATTCTCACCAGTCTAGACGCAGAACTAACAACATGAATTGGTTATGTCAGAGGACTGTTTGAAAAACTGAGTACACTTTGCTGCTCTTGATGATTCAATTTTATTGGCTGGACAACTTCAACGTAGCGTCTCTGTTAATGAGCTACAACGTAATATGTTCAGTAATCCAATGAAATCATATTAATGTTCAAGCCTTGTTTTGACGCCTGCAAAAATGATAGTTAAAGTGCTAAATCATGGAGGACGGGGCAGGAAAGATTAACATACACATAGGAAAAGAATTAAAGAATATATTACTTATTGTATTATTCATAGGTTGCCAAGATGTTCAAACCTTCTCAGAGTGTTTACACATGTAAAATTATAATTTTTTTTTTGTGAGAGGGCTGACCTTTAACAATTCTTCCTTCACAATTGTAAATTTATTACTTTTTTAGTAGATTTTCCTTAAGGGAAATCAGCTATTGACATCGTACTCATGACACGATTTTCGAAAACTTTCCTATAATGTCTATAGAACCTACCTAGGAGAAAACAAAAAATCCCGTCACGCAGGCGCTGCTAACTAAGCAGGTTTTCCACGCGAAGGTTTAAAATAGACAAATACGTGAATAAATACAAACGGTAATGAGAAATTTTTCAGTCATTTACAATAAAAGATAATAATCTCTACAACGGAAAGCGGCTGAATTGAAGAACCAGGCTAACCAACCTTTTACCGCTGAATAGATAGATATATCGGAAAGATAAACAATTAATGAAATATATTTTAATATAACATATTACTTTTAGTGAAAACAATTTACTAAAGCTAGTGCTGTAATTTGTAATGAATCAGAATCAGTTTCATCTCAATCACTCAAATTTTATTTAAATAAAGAAGGGGGGAGGGTCAACAGAACATATTTGCAGTATCTCACAAAGTAAAAGTTCAATGAAAACAATATTTGGTATTTACCTTGTAATGAAGTGGTTCATGATATATCAAGTTATTATTAATATTGTTACGTTTTTTTTATTACCAAAACCAGTAATAAACGTTTTTAATAAGAGTTCTTTTGGATTGCAAAATTAAATACTCGCAAGTTTCACAGTTTTTATCACTCCACAATTTATTTCACAATGCACAATACACTTGGTAATTATTCTTAATTACTACTTACAGTATACACTGATAGCGTCACTGTTCTTCAGATTACACAGTCCAACAATTCACTCACGGTCACTGAAATCACAACAAGACTGCACTGCACTGTCCTTGACTTCGCGGCACTTCACTGTCCTTTACTTCGCGGCACTGCACTGTCTTAAACACGGCACTAAACTGTTACTTACAGTCACGGCACTAAACTGTTACTTACAGTCACGGCACAACACTGTTCTTCTTCTAAAAAAACTGACTCGTTCGCGGCAGGCCCTTCTTTAGATAGGTTGTCAGCATACATCAAAGGGGAATTGTCTGGACCCGTCGACGTCTGGCTGGAAGGTACTGGTAGGACCTAGAACATTCTGTCGGTTTCCTTGATCTACGTCACACTTTCCAAATACGCGACTCTCCCGTCTCTGAAGGATTATTCATGTATTTAATTTTCGCAACAATATGATACTAGTAGGAATAGTGCTTTACTGAAAGCGGAAAACTATAAAATCCCAATATTCGGTTAATACTCGTTATACGGAAAATATGTATAGTACAATATTTGTAGTAAATATAATTTTAAATAAGATTGTTACTATACAAATTTTCGATCCGACGTATAGTAACAGAGATATTTCAAATTTTCGAAATTCCTCCCCTCTAAACCACCTCTCTCCCTAGTCCGATTTCAGCCGCTAACGAACGGTCATTGTTGGCTGAAGTCGGACCAGTAGGAGGGGAGAGGTTTGAGGGGATATTCGAAATATCTCTGTTACTATACGTCGGATCGAAAATTTGTATAAAACCAATCTTATTACAAATTACATTTACTATAAATATTGTTCTATACATTTATTCTCTATCTTGAATATTAACCGAGATATTTGCATTTTTTCAGTTTTCAGCCTTCAGCAAACCCCCACTTCTACTCATGTTATATAAACAATACTCTGTTATGTAATAAACCACATCATTCGAAGCTTAAATACCATAAATTGTTTTCAAGAGACCTTTCTTATACGAAATAAATGCAAATATGTTATCGTGACCCCCCCCCTTCTTAAGTTCTTGGACTAATAAAATTTGACTGGTTGAGATAAGAATTATTCCGATCCATTATAAATTACAGTACTAGATATAGTTAATAGTTTTCAATAAAATTAATATGATATATTTACGTACTTCTTTTTCTTTCCTGTGAGAATTTGGCACACCTGTTTGTTTACGTTTCAGGTATTTCCCGTCTGGAGGTTTCTTATTATCGTTTGTATTTATTCACTTGATGTTGACAGTGCTATTGTGTTACCAGTATGTAGATTTATCTATTGTTAAACATCACGAGGGAAATCTGCATAGTTTACACAGTCCCTGCGTGACGGGCATTTTGAGTTATGCAAGATTCGTACTCACGTACGTAAATACTTACGTAGAAACATTACCAATCAAAATGCGTTAAGGGAGGGCCAACCGAATAATTCTGTTGAAAACTAAGAATTTCCGCGATTTCAATAGTTCCATTACATTGTAACAAGAAAGTAAAAAGGACTGAACCTTTTTTTTTATTTCAACTGCGCTCAATCTTATTTCATAACACAAATAACACATCTTTTATATGTGTTTATTTGATAACGCAAATTTCTATAGCATTTGGCATAACTCGGTAAAGTAAAATCAGAGATGAAAGAACTCTTTCAAAAGAGAAAAAATAAAAGAAAAGAGAAAAGTTAGGTATGGAGTAACTGACGCTATTCTACCGCTATAAACTTTCCAACAGAACAAAATTCTAACTTTCGTGATTGTCATCAAAACCCTCAAAAGTTTTCCGGAAGAGCGCTCCTCTTCTCGCTGATTTACATAACGACGGATGTAAAAACAGAAGATCTGGAAGAAGGAGAAGGCACAGAAAAGATTTAGACTTCTTTTCAAAGAGAATAATTACCGGGTAGAGAAATTGGAGGAGAGGATGTAAATACGAGAGAAGGTAAGAAGGGAGGGGATTGCATGGTTGTGAATCCACCTAATCACCACGGCAGGAAACAATACATTCGGCCAGGCCTAACTGGCCAAAGCCTTAACTCAATTTGTCTTGAAATTCTTTGGATCATGAATATTTCAAAGGGAAAGGAAGGCAAGTTTTTCAATTCTCATTTCAGGTAAAGAAAAGGGGTTGTCTGAAAAATAAAGTCTGATGAAATTAGGGAAGACCGATAATGAAAATTTTATTGGTGGAATTAAATTATCATTTCTATGGAGTAATTTAAAGTGCAAAGATACAAAACAGTGGAGTTCTAAATAGCGCTGTTTGGCAATTCAAGTAGGTACAAGTAATTGAACCGATTCTGAACGCAAATTTTCGATCATAGAGAGCAATGATAGAAGGTATTCGCTGTATAATTAAAGGGAAGAGAAAATAAAAAAAACTAATTAGGACAATAATGAAGGGAAGAAAAAAGAAAATCAGATTATCTGGTGAATATCAGGAGAGCAAGCACCAAATATAGGTAGAACATAAAACGTCCGTCACGCAGGGGCTGCATAAACTAAGCAGATTTTCCACGGGGAGTTTAACAACAGATAAATCTACGTAATGGTAACACCACCGTGAATGTTAAGGGAATAAATACTAACGGTAATAAGAGATCATTCAGTCCCTGTACAAGTTAATAATATCTACAACGGAAAGCGTCTGAATTGTAAACAAACAGGGGAGCCAACTTCGCAGCACTGAATAGATAGAATTATTGAAGTCCGAAAATATGAACATGTAATAAATAAATATATCTGAATATAAAATATTAATTTTATTGAAAACTATTTACTGTAGCTAGTGGAGTAATTTGAAGTGAATCAGAATAATTTCTATCTCAATCACTCAGATTTTAGCAATCCAAGAACAAAAGAAGGGGGTAGGGGCTGAACAGAACGCATTTGTTTGTATCTCGTATCATAAAGCTTTGTTGAAAACAGTATTTCGTATTTAACCGTGTAATGAAGTTTATATTATTAAATAACATTTTATTGTTAACATGACACTTGTAGGAGTGGGGTTTACTGTAAGCGTAAAACTATAAAATCCAAATATCTCGGTTAATACTCATTATACGGAAAATATGTATAGAACAATATTTATAGCAAATTTAGTAAATTTAATTTTCAATAAGATTGTTTCTATACAATTTTTCGATCCGACGTACAGTAACAGAGATATTTCGAATTTTCGAAATTCCTCCCACCTAAACCCCCCTTCCTCTGGTCCGATTTCAGCCGTTAACGAACTTGAACTTTCTTTTTACATAAAACGACTAAATATCGAGTTTAACAACGATTAAATAATAATTTCGACCTCTAGAGCGGTAACAGACATATATATAATTTTGAATGGA
The DNA here is from genome assembly GCA_019009955.1 of Riptortus pedestris. NCBI lineage: Eukaryota > Metazoa > Arthropoda > Insecta > Hemiptera > Alydidae > Riptortus > Riptortus pedestris. Next base: position 34,605,758 of record CM032233.1, read on the forward strand.
CCTCATTTTTTTCATCTCCTGGGTAGGATCGATGGACATTTGAAATTTGTTTTCGAAAATCGCGTCACGAGTATGACCTCAATAGCTGATTTCCCACACGGGAAATCTGCTAAAATACAAAAAGAATCAGTAAATATCACAAAGTGAGAAGAACTACATTTATAGGAAACTAAATTTACAAAACGATTGTTCGAGGTCTTCATCTTCAGTTTCACCGCAGAGCAGTATTTTTTAACTTTGACCAACCATGGAAGGTTGACGCGAGGGCAAATTTTCTGATCTCTAAATGACGAGTATTTTTTATTACTGTCTTTCGAAGTCCTTAAAAAGTTGTTAAAGAACCAGCAAATTTATTTTTTTTTTCTTTATTTTTTCGATTTCAGAATACAGTCTTCTTCCCATAGACTTGTTTCAAAGATAATTTTCTTGGCTTCAACTTGTATGTCTCAGTATTTTTCAATAATACATGCCATTTTTGAAATAAATATTTGTACATTTCATGGCTCAAGGATTCGCCAAATCGAAAAATTCACCGATATAACTCGTTTTAGAATTTGATTTACTACAAGAATCCGTCATAAAACGTATGGCATTCCATACGAAATTCCAAAGTCAGGGTAGCTGGAGAAGGTTACGAGGTTAAATATGGAATGAAAAGATTCTTCAGGGGTCACAATTCTACCACACCAAATCTCAGACATTTATTAACTCAATTGGCGATTTTAAGGGGGGTGGCACGGGCAGCTGGGACACCCTATATTCTTATTTACCTATATAATTCTACTGTACGTGTGAATGTCACTGAACTCCTAAACGGCTGGATCGATTTGAATGAAGTTTTTTGTATGCGTTTGAGTGACGCACTGGAAGGTTTAGATTCCCAAATCAGCCCGGCAGATGGAGCAGGAGTGGGGGTTATAAGGGAGGCCTAAAATTAAAAATAGCGATATTTCGTTTGCTATTGGTTTTTCGGCAAATATGCACATAATAAAAGTTGTTTATTTTGTTATTTAGAGTAATTTTTGTTATATTCACTTTTGTCGTATAACAAAGAATAGAAGAGATATACACTAAACAATTAAAGTGGGAGCCAACAATTTTATTAGGCACTATCGATTGAACCGAACTTAACAAAACTCTATATGTAAATTAGCATTAATTCTTCCATGATTATAAGATATATTAATTTTTTTAGGTTCGAACGGGAGTGGGGGTTATAAGGGAGGCCTGAATAAAAAAATCGCGATATTTCATTTTCTATTTGTTTTTAGGCAAACGTGCACATAACAAAAGTTGTTTTTTTTTTGTGTTATTAAAAGTAGTTTTTGTTTTAAACATAATACTATTAAATTTAATATCCTAATCGCTTGAAATATCATGCAGGACAACGTCTGTCGGGTCCACTAGTATATATAACAAAGTCCGTCACGCAGGGGCTGCGTTAACTAAGCAGATTTCTCAAGTGCGTCACGTTTTGGCATTAATCTCAAAAACCAAAAGTTCAAAGAGAACAATATTTGGTATTTAAGCTTCAAATAAAATGCTTCATAACATAATAGGATATTGTTAATATGAGATGAGTAGGAGTGGGGGTTTACTGAAGACCGAAAACTAAAAAATGCAAATCACTCAGTTAATAATCAAGATAGTGAAAACATGTAATTAACAACATTTATAGACCATTAAATTTGTAATAAGATTAGTTCTATACGATTTTTCGATCCAACGCACAATAACGGAGATATTAAGAATTTCCGTAATTCCCCCTCTAAACCCCCCCCCTCCCCCTTGTCCGATTTCAGCCGTTAACGTACTCGATCTGTCTTTTTGTATTAAACGATTATATATGAAGTTTGGCAAAGATAAAAAAATTAAACAAACATGGAGCTCAGGTTAGCCATGCGAGTTAAAGCGTTGACCTTTATCTCACATGGTAAACCTAGAGTGGCGAGTTCGATTCTTGCCTGGGCAAAGAAAATTATTTAGTGACGAAATTCATTAAATAACGTCCTAAAATCCCACCCTGGCTAGAAAAGGGTGGTAACCTGTAGATACCCCGTCCCGATTAGCCTAAGTTGCAAAAAGTGGACGTTAATAAATAATAATAATAATAAAACAAACATTGCGACCGCTAGAACGGTAACAGACATATATATATATATATATATATATATATATATATATATATATACACACACACACACACACACACACACACACACACACACACACACACACACACACACACACACACACACACACAAACACACACACACACACACACAGTTTTGAATAGACCTCATTTTCGTCATCTCCTGGGTGGGATCGATGGAGATTTGAAGAATAATTTCGAAAATCGTGTCATGTGTACGACCTCAATAGCTGATTTCCCTTGGGGGAAATCTGCTAAAATCTTGAGCGGACCTCTACTACTAGGATAGATCGATTGACAATTGAGGAAATGTTTCGAAAATAGCTTCATGTTATATTTAAATGAAAATTTGTCGACCAGCACATGGAGCTTTTCCTGAAGGAAGTAGAGGGAAGGGAAAGTTTCCCCTAGAAGTAATTAATGGGCCTCCTCCTGGGTGTTAGTCTACTGTGTAGGTAGAGTGACAGGGGCTAGTGACGATAAATCTGCGGTGATGGTGCAGCCTGCCCTACACACCAGCCCAGCTGCAACTCATTACTGTGCATCGCCAATACATGATTCAGCATTATTCAAGCCGTCTCCCCTACCCACTCTCTATTCCCCTACCTCGCTCCCAGTTGATTAATGATATTGGCAAAGGCAATACTTCAAATACGATTGACCGGACGATCGCTCCGATTTGCATAGAATGAAATACAGTCAAAACGTTTCCTGAATCCTTTAGTGACACTCTCGTTTTTAACCTTAGAATTACTCTGCAATCCTCCCTCGATTTTAAAGCATGTGTACTGGCAGACGCGCTCATTTCAATTGCATACAGTTTAAATTTTATTTGTTATTTATTTACAAAAATAAATGTGTATATAAAAATAAATTCAAATAAAAATATTTGTACATCTATAAAACACAGAATTTAAGAACCAAAAGCAAGTAAAGTGTATAATCTCCAGTGGTGCATACAATATTTATCTTGTATATATAATAAAAACTTATATATAGAAATTAAAACTCACAACAGCGATGAAGAATTACAATTGTTTGGTTTTGGCTTTTTCTTGTTGCTTTCAGGGACACTTTCCTCTGGTAAACGTTTTGAGCCTGTTTTTTTAAAAATTAAGTCATAGATTTAATTGTTTGTTTTAGTGTTCATGTTTTTCAAAAAATGTCTAATTAATTAATTAATTAATTAAGCTAATACGTTATTTGTTTTAAGCAGTTTTTTTTTAAATTTGTTACAGTTTTTAAATGCGGTTAATTTTTTTTTTTTAAATATGACTAGCTATGTATGCTTTTAGCAGATTTCCCTTAAGAAAAAATAGCTATTGAGGTCGTACTCATGACGCAATTTTCGAAACTTTTCTTCAAATGTCCATCGATCCTACCCAGGAGATGATAAGAAGTAGGTCCGTTCAAAATTATATATATATATACTAGCTCAGATACCCGGGCTGATTGATTTGAGGCTGAGAGATGATGGTATTTTTTTTGGCAAGGCTTTAATTTGCACAATATTTTGACATTTACCCGTCCCAGTGTTTGGGGTTAATACCAGTCGTTTCTGTGGTTTCGTTAATAATAAAATCATTTTTTTATGTAAGATTTCACTGTCCTCTATATTGTCATATTTCCCGAGCATTATGCATAGATTTGAATTATTAAGAAGAAAATATTAACATAGATTTGAATTAATTTTTCCAGGTGAGGTACCTCGTAGTGTATATTGGTTGGATATTGTATATTTAATATCCAATACAATATTTATATATTTTACATTGTTCCTGGAGAAATGTATAAAACAAAAGTTAATCTAAATAACAAAGTAAACAACTTTTGTTATGTGCATGTTTGTCGAAAAACAAATAGACAATGAAATATCGCGAATTTTTATTTCAGGCCTCCCTTATAACCCCCACTCCCGTTCTAACCTAAACATTTTAATATAGCTTATAATCATGGAAGAATTAATGCTAATTGACGTACCAAGTTTTGTTAAGTTCGGTTCAATCGTTAGCGCCCAATAAAATAGTTGACTCCCGCTTTAGTTTAGGTCCAAACGGGAGTAGGGGTTATAAGGGAGGCCTGAAATAAAAATTCGCGATATTTCATTTTCTATTTGTTTTCGGCCATCGTACACATAACAAAAGTTGTTCCCTTTTTCATTTAGAGTAACTTTATTTTATTTTATTTTTTATTTTTTTGTAAAATAAGGTATGAAGCAAGTAATTTGCGTAGAAATATTGACATGCTCAACAATTCTTTCCAATATGAACTACCCAGGTACGCCACCTGAATAAATAAATTCAAATCCATGTTAACATTTTAACTTTAATAATTCAAATCTATGTTATTTTTTTTTTAACGGCAGTAACCGATTGCACCAAGTAAAGTATACCGCCCCCCCCCCTCTTCTCTTCACCCAAACATTCATTCATGTCAAACGCCAGTTAGCCCTTAAGTGTATTTAACGTTTATTTAATTAAAACGTCAAAATTATTTGAACAAACATTTTTAGAATTGTGATGATAATGTAATCAGATTTGTTAATATAATTTATTGTATTACAGGATTCAGATCCTAAATGAGTTGGCCATAGGGAGGTGTGGGGTGGGGGTTACTTCCTTTATCGTATCTGTTCTTCCGTATTAGTCTATGTTTACATGATAATTGGTGCTTACACTTTTAGCAATGTAGAGTTATTCTCAGGAATGTGAATTTGTTTAATGATCATAAATAAATAATTTAAAAGGATGAATGCTGGGGAGGTGCACCCAATTATTTCTGGTATTTATTAACTCTGCTACGTTAATATATGATGTATTTATTGAACACGCTATGTACCAATATGAATTATACAGTTTACAATCGAGACTTACAAAAGAGTAAAAATAATGGCGGTTATGACGTACCTAAAACAGGTGTCACCGTTGGGCTTTGTACCGCATCAAGGGGGAAAAAAATGTATTCATACATGGCTTCGATGACAGAATACTTTCTATGCTTATCAGTTATACGGTCCATACTTAAAAAAAAAAAATAAAAAAAAAAAAAAAAAAAAAAAAAAAAAAAACTACAAGCATAGGAGACGGGAAATATAAAAATATTGAAGACAGTAAAACCTTACAGAACAAATAATTTTATTATTAACAAATTCACAACAACGAAGGGAATAAATCCTAAACACTGAGTCGGGGAATGTTAAAACGTTGTGGAAAGTAAAGCCTTGCCAAAAAAATACCATCTTCATTCAGTCTCAAATGAATTCCCGGGCGAAGCCAGGTACCTTAGCTAGTATTTATATATATATAGATAGATATATATATATATATACTAGCTTAGATACCCGGCTTCGCCCGGGAATTGATTTGAGGCTTAATGGTGATGGTATTTTTTTGGCAAGGCTTTACTTTCCTCAATACTTTGACATTTACCCGTCCCAGTGTTTAAGGTTTATACCAATCGTTGCTGTGGATTTGTTAATAATAAAATTAATTTCTTTATTTAAGACTACATTGTCCCCCATATGGTCATATTTCCCGTCTCCTGTGCATTATGCATAGATTTGAATTATTAAGAAGAAAATATTAACATAGATTTGAATTAATTTTTCTAGGTGAGGTGCCTCGAAATGTATATTGGAAAGAGTTTTTGAGCATGTCAATATTTCTACGCAAATTACTTGCTCCAGACAGGAGAAATGTATAAAACAAAAGTTAATCTAAATAACAAAGTAAACAACTTTTGTTATGTGCATGTTTGTCGAAAAACAAATAGACAATGAAATATCACGAATTTTTATTTCAGGCCTCCCTTATAACCCCCACTCCCGTTTTAACCTAAAAATTTTAATATAGCTTATAACCATGGAAGAATCAATGCTAATTGACATACCAAGTTCTTTTAAGTTCGGTTTAATCGTTAGCGCCCAATGAAATAGTTGACCCCCGCTTTAGTTTATAGAGTATATCTCGTTTATACTTTGTTGAAAGACAAAAATGAACATGACAAAAGTTAGCCTAAATAACAAAATAAACAACTTTTGTTATGCTCATATTTGCCGATAAACCAACAGGAAACGAAATATCGCTATTTTTAATTTCTGGCTTCCGTTATAACCCCCACTCCTGCCCGTCCCTAGAAATCTTGGTATGGCTTGTTATAATGAAAGCGTTAGTTTTAATACACATACCGAGTTTTATTTATTTCGGTGGGGTCTTTTGTCCTAAATAAAATTGTTCACTTCCGCTATAGGTTTTAGCGTATATCTCGTTTATAATTCGGTATACGAAAAAAGTGTATATAACAAAAGTTACTCGAAATAACAAAATAAACAAGTTTTGTTATGTTTATATTTGCCGAAAAACCAATAGGAAATGAAATATCGCTATTTTTAATTTCTGGCTTCCTTTATAACCCCCACTCCTGTTCGTCTCAGAGGATATTAATATAGCCTAAAGTCTAAGTTGGGTTAGTAGTAATATACATACCAAGTTTCAAATAATTCGGTTCAGCCGTTTATGCGTGAAAAGGTAACAAACAAATAAACAAACAAACAAACAAATAATCAAACAAACAAACAAATAAACAAACAAACAAACAGACACCAAAGAAACCAAATGCATTTATGGTGTCAATGACATGTGAAACGAAAAGTTATCGTGAAATTTCGCGAAAAAAATCAATGTACAGACAGAGGTTACAATTTTATATATATACTAGCTCAGATACCCGACTTTGCCCGGGAATTCATTTGAGGCTGAATGGTGATGATATTTTTTTGGCAAGGCTTGATTTTGCACAATATTTTGACATTTACCCGTCCCAGTGTTATACGGGGTAATACCCGTGGTTTCTGTGGATTTATTAATAATAAAACTAATTTTTTATAAAGACTTCACTGTCCTCCATATTGTTATATTTCCCGTGCATTGTGCATAGATTTGAATTATTAAGGACAAAATATTATCATACATTAAAATTAATTTTTCCAGGTGCTGTTCCTGGTAGTTCATATTGAAAAGAATTGTTGAGCAAATTTCTCTAAATAACAAAAGAAAACAACTTTTGTTATATTCATATTTGCCGAAAAACCAATAGTAAACAAAATATCACTATTATTAATTTCAGGCCTCCCTTATAACCCTCACTCCTGCCCGTCCCTAGAAATGTTAGTATGGCTTACTATAAGGAAGGCGTTAGTGCTAATTGACATACCGAGTTTGGTTTAGTTCTGTTGAGTTTTTGTGTCAAATAAAATTTTTGACTTCCGCAGTAGTTTTTAACGTATAACTCATTTATACTTAGGTATAAGACAAAAGTGTATATAACAAAAGTTACTTCAAATAAAAAAATAAACAACTTTTGTTATGTGTATAATTGCTAAAAATGCAATAGGAAACGAAATACCGCTATTTTTAAATTCAGGCCTCCCTTATAACCTCCCCTCCTGCCCGTCGCTAGAAATGTTGATATGGCTTATTATAATGAAAGCGTTAGTGCTAATGCACATACCGGGTTTTATTTATTTCGGTTGGGTGTTTTGTCCCAAATAAAATTGTTCCCTTCCGCTATAGGTTTTAGCGTATATCTCGTTTATAATTCGGTATAAAACAAAAGTGTAAATAACAAACGTTACTATAAATAACAAAATAAACAACTTTTGTTATGTGCATAATTGCCGAAAACCCTATAGGAAACGAAATATCGCTATATTTAATTTCAGGCCTCCCTTATAACCCCCACTCCTGTTCGTCTCAGAGGATATTAATATAGCCTAAAGTCTAAGTTGGGTTAGTAGTAATATACATACCAAGTTTCATAAAATTCGGTTCAGCCGTTTATGCGTGAAAAGGTAACAAACAAACAAATAAACAAACAAACAAACAGACACCAAAGAAACAAAATGCAGTTATGGTGTCTATGACATGTGAAACGAAAAGTTATCGTGAAATTTCGCGAAAAAAATCAATGTACAGACAGAGGTTACAATTTTATATATATATATATATATATATATATATATATATATATATATATATATAGAGAGAGAGAGAGAGAGAGAGAGAGAGAGAGAGAGAGATAGATAGATATGAATATACAGTTTTGAAAGGACCTCATTTTCGTCATCTCCTGGGTAGGATCGATAGACATTTGAAGAAACATTTCGAAAATCGCGTCATGAGTACGACCTCAATAGCTGATTTCCCCTAAAAGTATTTCCTAAAAGGGGAAATTTCCTAAAAGTATTTATCATTTTATATATATTTTTATGATAAATAATGATCTAGAATTACCAACTTCCTAGTTTACTTTATTATTCGCTAATATATGGTGAGGCGATATTTCAGTTCATCATATCGGCACGTGAGAAATCTGCTTAATTGGAATGAAGAACGTTTGGCGAGAGGGTGGGAACATTTGAGTTGATATGAAAGAGAGCGGGCGTGAGGGGAGCGAATAGGTTCAGGGGACACCGCTAGAATGCAGCAACGTCTCCATATCGCTCCCAATCTCTCCAATTTAGTAAGCTACCGTTCTCCGAGTGCTTTAAAGGGTTGTTTTTTTATTAGCAGATTTCCCTCGAGGGAAATCAGCTATTGAGGTCGTACTCTTGACGCAATTTTCGAAAATTTTCTTCAAATGTCCATCGATCCTATACAGATGACGAAAATGAGGGCCGTTCAAAAGTATATATATATGTTTGTGTGTGTGTGTGTGTGTGTGTGTGTGTGTGTGTGTGTGTCTGTTAACGCTCTAGCGGTCGCAATTTTTGCTTTATAGTTACCAAACTCCACATTTAAACGTTTTATGTAAAAATAAAGATCAAGTTCGTTAACGGCTGAAATCGGACCAGTGGGAGGGTGGGGTTTAGAGGGGAGGATTTTCGAAAATTCGAAATATCTCCGGTGCTGTACGTCGGATCGAAAATCGTATAGAACCAATCGTATTGCAAATTACAGGATCTATAAATGTTGTTATGCACATGTTTTCATTAACTTTAATATTAACCGAGATATTTGCGTTTTTTTAGTTTTCTGCCTTCAGTAAACCCCCACTCCTACTCAAGTCATATCAACAATAAGCACTTGATTTGCAGCCTAAATAATAAATATTGTTCTCATTTAACTTTTACGTCATGAGATAAATGCAAATACGGGACGCAAGTGGAAAATCTGCTTAGTTAACGAGGCCCCTGCGTGACGGACTTTTTTTTTTGATTTTGTGTCTGTGTGGTTTTCCACTTGATTCAGAGTATTTTATATCACATTTAATAGCGTTGTAAATAGTTAATTGGTCAACTTCTGTTGCAAGTTATTTATTTATTGTAGTATTTTCTTTTATATCGATATACTCAATAATCCAGTAAAATGCAATATTTTATTGTAAACAGTTTGTAATTTATTAATGTTCTGTGGTATTTGTATGGTGAGTGGATGTGTCGACTACGGCTCAGTGATGGGCAGTATTGAACATGTATTATATTCTGTTGGACGATTCTCGCCTGGACAAAGGAAATTATTTAGTGGCGGAATTCATTAAATAAAATCCTTAGTCCCACCCTGGCTAGAAAATGGTGGTAACCTGTAGACAACTCGTCCCAATTAGCCTTAGTTGTAAAATGTGGACGATAATAAATAATTTAAATTTATTCAGTTGGACGTTTTAACGTTTTGTATTCCATGAACTATTCCTTGCAACGTAGCAGTATAATTACTTGAAAAATCCGGTAATCTGGAAAAAATATTTCATTATTTACTGAGGCAGCTTAGCCACATCGGTCACGTATTTGTTTTATGACCGTTTGATATGTGTCGGGGAAATTTTGTTTAATGTAGAGAAGCGAGTGAGTTGTAAGTTGATTGGAGATAAATAAATAAATGAAACGGAGGCCCGTTTAAGTTTATATATAGAAGCAGTAGCCAAAGTAATCATTTAAATAGATAAGAGTATAATAATTTATTCCTTCTGAGTTAAACACGGTATTGTAAGGAGTTCGTCCTCCTGTAAGCAGACAAATTATGCATCAAATTATTATAATAACAGAAAGACCTAATGAAATATCATTAATACATATTATAATTTATATATACCTCGGCCAATACCTCGGTTGTAGATAGAGGAAACATGGGCATAACAACAATTATAGAACATTACATTTGCAATAATATTGATTCTAGGCAGTATTTCGATGAGAATTATAATAACGGAGATATTTCGAATTTTAAAAATCCCCCCCCTAGCCCCCCCCCCCCCTCCCAATGGTGCGATTTCAGCCCACGACCAACTTTATTTTTATTTAAAACGTTTAAATATCTATTTCGGTAACGATCAAGAAAAAATTGCGACCGCTAGAGTGTTAACAGAGAAATCATGTTAGTTAATGGCAGAAATTGAAACTGAAGGAGGGGGTGTATAGTGGGGGGGGGGATTCCAAAATATTTAAATATTTCCATTACTATAGGTCGGATCCAACGATTGTGTACATAACCAATCGCATTGCAAATTGAATTACCTATAAATGTTGTTATATTAGTTTCATCCCAAAGTAAACCCTCATTCCAACTAATGGCACATTAACAATAAACTGTTATATCACGAACAACTTTATTCTAATCTTATATACCAAATAATGTTTTCAAGATACTTTTATTACGCGAGATACATGCAAATTCGTTGTATGATGACGTCATCGATTAATATTTTATGTCTGCTGTACCACCAGGTGAGAAATCTGCCTAGTTTACGCGGACTCTGCGTGACGAATAGTGCCGTACTCGTCAACCGATATGAGTTCCCAGCTTCCAAGTTTTAAACAAAAATGTTTATTTCGTTAATTCGCCATTAAATAAATTCCTATAGGCCACACGGGAATTCAACCCATGATTCTAAGCTTACCAAGTTTAGTAACTCAACCGGCTTAACCCACAAAGCTAACTAGATCTCCTTTTTGTCAGTAATATATTTAGAAGATGTAGGGTGCTGTAGAAAATGTCAAACTCCATTCTATATAATTTAATAAGAGCTGTTGTAAGGATTTATCCATGGAAAGGTTTATCTGAGCTACGCGAGGAACTCCATCTTCCTAATCGCAGAAAGGATTTCAGTGTCACATTGTTGGCCCGGCCTGTTGTTTAATGCCGAACAACAAAGGAGGCCACCGATCGGCGGCTAGACTAATCTCCTTGTAATTGAAGTTGGCCAAACGGCCGTTTAACTTTGCTCCAGGTAATTGGTGGTTATTGTCTAAGTTGATGGTAAATCCCATTATAGCAGTCCGCCTTGATTCCCGCGGTTGTTTCATTGAGAACTTAGTGGAGCTCGTCATTCACTGCGAATTTCATGGTCTGTTTCTCTTTAATCCTATCGTCCTTCTCGCAGTGTATCTTCCCGAGCTAGCTAAAGGACAAATATCGCTTCGTGAAAAATATTATTCTTCTCCGGAGAATACAAGGATAATTTTAAAATGTCCTTTTTAATTGGCTTAATCCAAATGAAATGATATCACACTTAATTTCAATAGAATACCTTTGATTAAAAGTCCGTCAGACATGTAGCAGCTGCGTAATTAGCAGGTTATCTAAGGTATCGAGAAATTGGGGAATGAATTTGTTCAAATCATAGGTCCAATACCTTGCCAAAATAAAATAATGCTGCCTTGAGATTATGATTTGTGTAAAGTAGAAATTTAAATAAAACCAAATTACTATTGAAATTATGTAGAAAAGTATAAAGGAAACAGTTACAGAATTGCACTATAACTAAGTATAATTACTAAAAAATATTATGTACTTTTGAAAAAAAAAAAAAAATACAACGGATAAAACCAAATTATAGACTAATTACACCTTCAAAACAATTTCTGAAATTATTTAGGTATTTTTTATTTCATAATCATCATTATCTCACGATTTAACCAAATTTTATAAAACTCAGCATGTGAATTAGCATTAATTATTCCATGACTATAAGCTATATTAAAAGTTCTAGGTACAGAAAGGAGTGAGGGGGCTATAAAGGAGGCCTGAAATGAATAATAGCGAGATTTCGTTTCCTATTGGTTTTTCGGCAAACATGCACATAACAGAAGGTTTTTAGTTTGTTATTTAGAGTGACTTTTTTTATGTACAATTTTGTCTCATATCAAAGTATAAACGAGATATACGCTAAAACTATAGCGGGAGTCAACAATTATATTAGTACTCATTAAGGTGTTTTTAATATAGGCATATTATGACAAATGATGTTATGTTTTTAGATTAATATGACAGTTCTAAGTATGATTCGGATTAGTGAGGTCATAAATCTCCGCCCCCCCCCTCTTCATTTGTTATTTATTTTCACTAGAAAATAGCTTTATTATTTATTTCCCATAGAAACGTGAACTATAAGAGTATTTCCATTATTTAATTTTTTTAATGTATTATTTAAACACCGTCATGCTGAATTTGCACAAGTAGTGATAGCAGAGGTTCAAGGGAATCTAACTCTTTGATTGAAATAAAAATCATTCTGATCCATTATAAATAACAGTACTAGATATAGTAAATAGTTTGCAATAAAATTAATATGTTATATTCTGGAATGTTTCAGTAATTGTTTTTCTTTCCTGTGAGAAATTGGCACACGTGTTTGTTTACGTTTCAGGTGCTTCCCGTCTGAAGGTTTCTTATTATCGTTTGTATTTATTCACTTGATGTTGACGGTGCTATTGTGTTACCAGTATGTAGGTTTATCTATTGTTAAACATCACGAGGGAAATCTGCTTAGTTTACGCAGCCCCTGCTTGACGGACTTTTTTTCTTTCCGGTCTATCTATCAATTCAGCACTACAAGGTTGGCTGCCCTGTTTGTTTACAATTCTGCCGCTTTCCGTAGTAGAGATTAACCTTGTAAATTAACTGAAGGGTTTCTCTTTACCGTTTGTATTTATTCACATAACATTCACCTATTGTAAATTTGGGAATTCTGCTTAGTTTACGTAGTCCCTGCGTGAGGGACTTATGTAACTCACCCGGTTAATATCCTTAGTACCAGAGTGAAGAACTTAATTACCCAGTAGTTTCAGGTGCGTGATTTCATTCTCTTGGGAAAGGGAAGGTACCATGTTAAAAGGATGTAGGTTCTAGGTAAATTGAATAGGGTAATTGTAGTGTGGGAGGAGAGAAGGCCTGTTTGAAGGAAGAAGCGGACGTCAGTAAAAGCTGTTCGGAACCCGATCTCCAATATTCGATCAAACTGTCGTTACTCCTTCTCGTTCATCTTCTTGATAGATTTATGAAAAGAAGAGCGAGGAGTAGGGATTGAGGGAGGGCTTTTGTCCGGCCCACAAGCTCCTGCCCCTCCCCTCGGATCCATCACAGCCATTGTGCCGTTCTCATCATCAGTCTTTCTAATCGACACCTACAATAACCTCCGCTCAACAAGTTAGCCCCACAGAAGGCTAATCGAACGACGCTCAGGGAGAGGATCCATTCAATCAGATAGCTAAGATTAATCATTTAGTTCCTTGTGAATTTCATCTAGCAACCTGCTCATCCCTTGACAACGTCCACTTATTACAATACAAGAGTCCGTAACGCAGGGGCTGCGTAAACTAAGCAGATTTCCCACGGGTAGATTGGAACAGACAAATCTACATACTGGTAACACCACCGTAAATGTTAGAGAATAAATACCAGCGGTAATAAGAAATCTTCCAGTCAATTTACATGTTAAAAATGTCTACAAAGGAAAACGTCGAAATCGTAAACAAACAGGGCAGCTAACATCGCAGCATGAATAGATAGAATTATTCGAGACCAGAAATAAAAACAATTAACGAAATATATCTGAATATAACATATTAATTTTATTGAAAACTATTTACTATAGCTAGTGGAGTAATTTGAAATGAATCAGAATTTATTTTATCCCGATCACTCAGATTTTAGTAGTCCAAAACAAAAGAAGGGGGGGGGGAGGGTCAACAGAACCTATTTGCATTTATCTCGTATAGTAAAAGTTTGTTGAAAACAATATTTGGTTAAGCCTTGTAATGAAGTGATTCATGATATATCAGCTTATCATTGATGTGGCACTAGTAGAAATGGGGGTTTGTTGAAGGGTGAAAACTGAAAAATGCAAATATCTCGGTTAATATACAAGATAGAGAATAAATGTATACAACAATGTTTATAGTACATTTACTTTGCAATAAAATTGTTTCTATGCAATTTTTCGATCCAGCGTATAGTAACGGAGATATTTCGAAAATCCTCCCCTCTACCCCACCCCCCCCCCTGTTTGATTTCTGCCGTTAACGAACTTGACCTTTCTTTTTCGGGGGTATTTTTATAGCAAGGCTTCAATGTGTACCATTATACTTCCCATTTGGGCGTATTATTTTTCCATAAGGGCCAGGTAACTGTAGGGGACTATTAGAATAAATATTTTAATTAAAAATGGCAAATGAAAGTGAGTTCACAATCAATCCTTCTCTACTGTTTGACACACCGTGAATAATTCAAATCATAATCACGGATAGAATTTATTATAATTAAATAGTATCTATAATGCATATATTTTCTGTCAACCCCACTCCGAGCACACATTGTTTAGAAATATTCGGTTTTTAGTAAATAGAAATTCCAATAATGCCAACATTTAACAGGAAATATGTTAACACAATTAACTGTGTTAGCCTCCGTGCAACTCCCCTTTCCACTATGGGTTATCAATATTGCTTTACTTAAATTAATTATTCAAAACATTAAAGAATTTGATTTTTCTAATAATTAATTTACCCGGTGGAAATAAGTGTGGTAACATAAAAAAAAAATTAAATTTATATTCGAAATGCAAGGCGAGAGGGAAGGATCTTAGCCCTCTATGCAACCTAAATAATTCTCTAAACAATCAAATCGAGTTTAAACGCTATTGTCATTTATCGTAATGACATTATCAAGTAACGTTTAATAGTTATATATAGTACATAGTTGTTTCAATAACGTCAACATATCCGAGGAAATAAGTTAATATATGCCAGAATTAATGAGTTTGATTCCTCACAACTTCTGCTATCAGTCCTTGCGTAAATTCAGCGTGGCATTGTTTAAAACTTAAGTAATAAAAATTGAATAATGAAAATGTTCATACAGTTTTCATTTCCATTGGAAATAAATAACGTTATTTCCTAGTGGAAATAAATATTAAAGGAAGTGGGGGGGGGGGGGTGTGGAGAGATTTATAACCTCACTAACCCGAATTATACATAGAACTGCCATATAAGTCTAAAAAACAACATTATTACGCCTATATAAAATATACATTAATTTGTACTAATACAATTGGTTACTCCCGCTATAGTTTTAGCGTACATCTCGTATATAGTGTGGTAGACCTAGAGTGGCGGGTTCGAATCCCGCCCTGGGCAGTAGAAAATTATTTAGTGACGGACTCATTAAATAAACCCCTTAGTCCCACCCTGGCTAGAAAAGGCAGGTAACCTCTAGATAACACGTCCGACTACCCACAGTCACATAAAGTGGACGTAAATCAAACCAAACAAACAAACAAAAAAAATGTTATTTTGTATTTTATTTGAGATATTACCCAGGTCTGGTACTAACCCTGCAATTTCTTCTGCATAAAATTATTACTTTAATGGTTTAGTAACATGAGCGGTAGGACTTGATCCACTCCCTCTCCTTGCATCGAATCCGAACTCCTCCTTAATAAACACGCAATTACCATCGCTTTGGATCATCATCTCAGCTTTCATTCTCTACCCTTAGTCCTACGACCTTTCAGTGTATTTGGAGATGAAAACATCTAATATAGATTTTTATCCTTTAAAACACCATTGGAAATTAAAAAGTACATTCTTCCTGGCCTTTCCATTAGTGGAAAAATCTCTGATAACGTGATCTTTTCAAACCTTATCATGCAGGCAAAATTGGATGTTGAAAAATTCTGGTAACAGATTAAAATCAGTTTTCATTCTATGTCCGACAAGTCATTTGATCCCGGCATTGAGGACCTTTTGAATTTCTGAATAATTCTACTTTCCAAACAGTTCTAAAACTCCAAACTTCACTAATGTACTCATAAGGCCTAACAAAAGTATTGAGCAAAAATGTGAGTGCTCATTTATTATGTCATTGAGAAGACAAAAAAAGACCTTCACTACGCGTTAACTAAGCACATTTCCCAAGTGTGCCACGTATTTGCATTTACCTCAAAACGTAAATGTTCAATGAGAACGATATTTGGTATTTAGGCTTTAAATAATGTACATCATAATATAACACCTTACTGCCAATATGACATGAGTAGGAGTGGGAGTTTACTGAAGACCAAAAACGTACATACATTTATCGAGCACTATAATTGCAAGAAGATTGGTTCTATACAATTTTTCGATCCGACGTATAGTTACGGAGATATTTTGAATTTTTCGAAATCCCCCTTCTAAAAATCCCCTCCCACTGGTCCGATTTCAGCCATTAACAAACTTGATCTTCCTTTTTACATAAAACGATTAAATACCGAGTTTGGTAACGATTAAACAAAAATTGCGATCGCTTGAGCTTTAACGGATATATATATATATATATATATGCTTTTGAATGGACCTCTTTTTCGTCATCTCCTGGGTAGGATCGATGGACATTTGAAGAAATTTTTCGAATGAGTACGGCAATCTTGATAATCACTGACTTACTGATTTCTTATCTCCTACTACTTGTCATATGCCTCATCTTCCTTGCATTCATGTCTTGCCGAAGGTAAAGATATATATATATTCTTTTTTATTCGGTTGCATTATTAACCTTCAAGATCTTAGCCGCCCCGAGCGAGACTCGAAGGATTACACCTTTACATAGTGATCAACTCAACGTACAAACTCCAAGGGGACCAGGAATGAGTTGTCTTCAGTAGACCGCCAGGCCCCATTGTACCCGAGGGTCTAAGGCCATTTCACGCTGCCAGCCTCCCTGTGGACGGCAGCTAAGAGAGTTATCATTAGTTATCCCGAGGGGCTATCATGCCTATATACTCGGTAGACTCCCGCTGATCCATAAGCACTGCGGCACTAGCGTGCTCTGTTAGCGGTCTCGTGAACTAATATTTACTCTTGGCGGGGATCGAACCTGTACCTTCTTTTTACCCTCCACTTGCTGACGGTAGTGGTATATGTACCCACGCCTTAGCTCGGACGGCCACCGGCGCCAAACACACACACACACACACACACACATATGTATATATATATATATATATATATATATATATAAAATCCTTCCTCTGGTAACAATATTTTGACAACTTAGAAAGGTAACATGGGGTGACGAGTCACCCCAAGTGATTATTTAATCAATAAAGGAGATTAATGTTTACACAATGCTTTACATTGCATTTTGACATTTATATTAAATTATTATTAATACAATCGACAACTGAAAAATGAAAAATATATTGAAAAATCACTACTTGAAGCAGTTGCTACACCCTTACTTGCAATGCTCGCTGCACGTAGGTTTTCCACATTTCCTGCAGTCAGTTTTCACTTTTTTGTCATTTGCTCGTGTGCATAGATTTTCAGGAGGAATACATATTTCCAGGTTAGTAAATTGAACAGTAAGTTTAGGGCATCAAGTTCAGATGTGATGTTTGAATAGGGTTTTGCTCGAGGGATTTTTACAATATTATGGGATTGTGTTCTGGTTGGCTTAGGTGGTTTCAATGACCATACATAACCATTTTTACCTTTTACAGTGTCCGAAGAACATGAAGTTTCTTCCTCCACTTCTGAAGAGTATCCTTCTATTATGTCATCAACATCACTTTCTTCTTCACCACTTGAATCATTACCAGAATTTACATTGCTTTCAGCCGCTAGACACTCCTTCACAAATGCGGCAAAATGTGGGTCATTAACATTGCAGGAATCCACTTTATGCAAATAAATGTTAAAAAAATTCGGCAACCGAGAAAGGTAACAGGGGTTACTAGTCACCCCAAGCACGTGATATATCAGGTAAACAGGCTCTGACACGGGAGCAACACTCTCAATCGAACAGTACAAACGCGAAGTGAGATTAGCAAGTGACTAAGATACGCCCTACCCCGTCAACCAACAAAACATAAAAAAAATAAATCTACGTGGGGTGACGCATCACCCCTGTTACCATCGAAAGGATATATATGCATGCATATATGTATAAAAAGACAGAGCCATTCACTATTAGATATGTATTCTATGCGCGACCTCTTTACTCACTAAACACATCAGAAAATGTTTTCTCCTTTATCAAGTATAATTAAGCCAAAGCTCTGAATTTCCTCT
Source organism: Riptortus pedestris (assembly GCA_019009955.1). Lineage (NCBI taxonomy): Eukaryota > Metazoa > Arthropoda > Insecta > Hemiptera > Alydidae > Riptortus > Riptortus pedestris. Next base: position 34,624,234 of record CM032233.1, read on the forward strand.
TAAAGCAATATTTTTTTTTAGTTGAAACTATGTTTCTTGTAGAGGTTATTATTCGCAGTTTTGCGTAAAACTAGTAATTAGTTTTAATACTCCCTACTTATCTATCATTGATTTAATAAATAATTGTGTAGGTGAGCCATACATTACCCCTTTAATGGCATATTAAATTTATTTTTTACTGGCTGGGTAACAAACCGACAAAAAATGGTTTCTTCTGAAAATATAAGATTGGATTAATCTATGCAAATAATGATCCCGTAATTTTCATCACATGAGACAAATGGCCAGCAACATGTACTGTAGATATGCAGTCATTCAGTTGTTCTACCCTTGTAGTAATTAAAAAGTGTTAGCCCCATGATGTAATTAAAATGTATGATTGGATTAACGTAAATAAATAATTATAAATAATCCCATTATTGTCATCTTATATTTACAGTCATATTATAGCTTTTAAGCATAATGCATATAATGGCTAAGGAACAAATATTGACCAATTTATTATCCTTCTTGGAATCAAATAAATCTAGTTTCCCGTCAAAATATAACGCTTGCATCATCTGAACATTCGGAGAAACAAAATATGATTGTTTCAACAATGATGAGCATTGTTTCAACAGCATAGACGAATGAAAAGATGATCGGAAGTAATTACAACAATTACATTATAACTGTGTTAAACGTTTCTGTGGGTTGAAATGAAAATGATTTCCGCGGAAGTAATCATTTAAGGTTATACCAAGTAAGCCCAGCTCCAGGCAAAGATA
>CM032233.1:34630000-34632500 GCA_019009955.1 Riptortus pedestris
ATTTTTACCGTAAAAACAACCAGCTGTACATTCCTGGTTATTCTGTTTTCTTTTATTTTTTAAGTGTTTATGAATATCCTATCCGATACTCATCAGGATTGTCTTTAATTTAATAAACCGTTATTTTTTGAGTAGATAGCGTAGGGCCTTAGGGCTAGCTATTAAGCTCAAGTTAAAGAGATTAAAGAATAAAAAATGCAACCAGAATGTCCCTGATACTTATAAAGATATACTTATTTTCCACAATACCACTCCTGCAAAGAGAAGTAAATATTTAAATAGAAATAAAAAATCTGTCTCCCTTAGACTTAGATGACCTTTGACATTATCAGGAAATGAGAAATTTCTATATCATTGAACTAGTTTAAAAGAGCAAACAGTATTACATAATACAGTGACTAGAAACCCTGGCGATGGAACATTTTCAAAATATATGAAAAGGCCCTGGCTGTCGTTTCAATTACAGGGCACACTGTAGAGGCAATAAATTATCTGCACGGTGAAGCATAATTTTCAAATAAACTCAAGATTAAAGCGGATATTAAGAGGAATGATAATAAAATAATTACTAAGCCATACTACTTGATGGGACGAGGGTTGGGATATTGTGTGGGGTTCGGTATCGGAAAGGGTAGCTGGCTGGGATTAGGGTAAATGTCCTCTAATGAATTACCTCTAACCAGGGCTGTCATCCCAATTAACTGGCCAGTTTATCTGAACTCTTGCCTCCTCCAATCTTTATTTATACGGGGATCAGTTAGGATTTAACTAGTCTACTTTTTTTTGCAATTTTTTCTCTACCTTTTCCCTCCATTCTTTTTAAATCCCCTTTTTCAAGATAAGAGAACAATGCATACCTTTTTTTTTATGTATCATCCTGGTCAAAAAGATATGTTAAAAATATTGTGGCAAATCAGACCATTATCAAATGAATAAAATTCTTTGTTTCATCAATAAATACTCAAAAATAATCTCTATACAAGATACAAAGACCTACTTCAAGCCCCTAGGATATTTTTTTTTTAATCTGTACCAACTAGAATTTGAACAGAATGTGCATTATCTCTAAAACTCAGAATTGTTTTTTTTTTTTTTAATTTATGACTATATGTATGATAAGAAATTAAAATAAATAGAGAATTTAGCATCCCTTTTCGCCAAAAAGAATATGTACACAGTCGAATTTTCATCATATATGATCAATAAAGTAATATTGAACTAATGTGGCTGGACTCTTAATAATCTTAACACTGCGAATAATTCGCCTCCCATTCAAATGGTTTAAATTATGAGCTAAGTCTAATGAATGTCTTTCATACAGATGTTGAGTAAACTAAGCAGTTTTCCCCACTGCACTATATCTCATCTCATTCTCTATTCCCCTCATAATCAGAAGCCTATGAAACAAAACTTGAAATTTAATCTGCGCAGCGCAGATCAGATGTGAATGAATAAAGTAAATTTTATTTTATTTTTCCACATTTAACAATTTTTACTATACAAAGAAGTTTACAGAAACTTGGTTAGCTGTACACTTGAGTGACAAGTTCTTTCTGCTATGAGATTAAATAAATTATACTTTTGGATTTTAAAGTAACATAAAAACTAGAAAATGAAATAAAAGTTTATAGAATCGCAAAATATTATAAGACATAGTTTTATTTAGTTCATATTAATCTTTACTGTTGTATTCAAATACCTGTAGAGTAACGGATAATCCTCTGCATTTCATAGTTTAGCCGTTAAGGGTTAAAAGCCGTCATAAATTGGCATATAAAGTCCGTTACGCAGGGGTTGGGCAAACCAAGGTGATGGTATAACACGCTTGCGATCTCATCTCGATACATATTCTGTATTTATATGTAAAAGCCGATGAGCAGAAGGGACGGTCACTGAAGGCAGAAAACAAGAAAGTACGTATACTAGAGTTAATTAAAATGCTTAGAGCGATAATAGTAAAACATCAATAGTATAACAAGATTGCTTCTATAGCATTTTTCCATCCGACTCACCACAACTCAGATATTTTGAATTTTCGAATTCCCCCCTCTCCTATTCGGGGTCCGATTTCAGCCATTAACTAATATAATCTTTTTTGTTGAATGAAACAGTTAAATATCGAGTATGCCGTAGAACAATAAACATTTTAGAGTTAAGAACGTAAAATCATAAATAACGTCATCACTTAACTCATTTGAATGTACCTCACACAGTAAAAGTTCAATGAACACAATATTTGGTATCTAAGCTTCCAATGAAAGTGGTTCATGATAAAACAGTTTATTGATAATATGGCATGAGTAGGAGTGAGGGTTTACTGAACGCCGAAAACAAAAAACAAATGCAAATACCTTCATAATATATTCATTTAATAAAGTTAATATTCATGATAGAGAAAATGTGTATATAACAACATTGATGAGCAATTAAATTTGTAATAAGATCGGCTATATACAATTTTTCAATCTGACGTAAATAAGGGAGCCATTTCTATACGGGG